>JAKLNC010000007.1:84462-284790 GCA_022813145.1 Barbatosphaeria neglecta | reverse complement strand
CGCGATCTCCCCGCGGCCCCCCCCCCCCCGGCCCCCGCCCCGCCCCCCCCCCCCCCCCGGCCCCCCCCCCCGCCCCCCCCCCCCCCCCCCCCGCCCCCCAATCCGAAGATCAGCGCGGACAGCCACGAAGCACAACCCGATCGGTTGGCCCAAGCCGAAGGAGTGAGGGCGAGCGAGTGTGCTTGTGCGTGTGAAGAAAAGCCGTTGGGTGGAGGGCCGGGCGAGGGAAAAAAAGTGTGTGCGTTGCGGCAGCAGTGCATGCGGTGGAGAAGATTGGAGGAATGGAGAAAGTCAGACCCAGCAACGGGATGGAGGTGTTTAGGTTGCAATGTGCCTTGCCCACCTGGGGCGGGTTCCCGGGTTCTTTTCCTGCGGAGCTGCCTGCAATATGAACAAACGGGGGCACAGGCACAACAGCAGGATGCGATGTGCATACGCACAACCGACGTGGGTGTCCGGCAGGTGGGCAAATGAGCAAAAGCGGTCAACGGGAGAGAGGGAGACGGAAATGCATGAGCGGGCGTGCGTGTACTGAGTACATTGGTGCTGTGTGCTTTGCAGCAGGGCGGCAGGCAGGGGCTCGTAACCGTAAGTAGCGGCAGGGGTAAGTTTTGGGGGGGGGGGACGCTGGGGGGGGGGCGGGCAGCAACCTGACTGACGACGACGGACGGCGAGCAGGTGGTCGGTGGAGGCGAACAGGGCGATGGAGCTTGGCCAGCTGGCAGGTGACGCCGCCGGCCCAACCAGCCAGAACGACCTCAACGAGTAGGTAGACCAGCCGGAAAGAGGGAATGGAAAATATAGTCCGGATTACCTACAGACCAGTGGATGACGGAACGAGGGTGAATGGCTGCTGACTGGCTGAGGTGGATGGCGCTGCACGGATGCTGGGGGGCGGCGGCGTCGGCGGCGGCGGCGCGGATCAGGCGCTTTGCTGGAAGGCCCGGGCCCTGTTGTTTTTGTTCGGTTTTTTTTCCCGTCTTTTTTTGCCCACCAACTGCGACAGCCCGAGGCCGCCCTGAGGCGGCACACGTGAGTGTCCCGGGGCAGCGGCCCAGACGCTAAACGTGGACGCTTGTTGTGGCGCCTCCCACTGGATTAGTTTTCTGGCTTACCGCAGCGGGGAACATGAATGGGGCGGTAGGCTTCCTAGCCCGAATTGGGGTTGGTCGCTCCCCCCGACCCCTCACTTGGCCAGCGATAGGCAAACGGTCCCTGGCCAATCGTCTGTTCCCTCGTCGCCGGCCACAGCGGCGGCGTCCGCCAATAGCTCTCTCCCCTCGAGGATTTGCGGGAAGCTGCATGTCTAAAAGAGGCAGAGCTTCCCTCTATTCAGCACTACTATACAATAAAGACGTTCAGTAGGCCGGTAGTATGTGCATTCATATAGTGGCCGTCTTGGAGAGACAAACCGGGCCGGTACAAAACTGTACATCCGTGATAGCGTCTGGATCGTAGCCGACCCCACTGGCACTGAGCACAGTCCTGTACATTGGGCGGGACGCATCGCTCTAAGCTCCATATCACTTATCGGGAAATTCTCCACTTTAAAAAAGAGCCGTACATGACCAAAGGAGTGGAAAAAATTGAGTTCGGTAGAGGTGAACTCTTTGCCGGCCTGTCTGCGAAGAAAGACGAGGCTCGCGCCTTCCGCACACAACGGAAGAGATAGCAACAGCCGGACCAATCGATTAGGTACCTAACTACAATGACGACAGAAACAGCCTTCAGGCCGCTCCTGCCTGAGCCTCGCGAGCCTTCGTCCGCGTCGCCAGAACCGACTGAAGCCGCCGACTCAAAGAAACGCAAGGCATCCCTCCCCGAACTCGAGGTCGACCTCAAACTTCCGGAGCCGCCGTCCAAGAAGGCCAAGCGCGCTCTCAGGAAAGGCAAACCGCTTCCCGTTAAGCCCGCGAGCGATGACGAGGGCCCCGTCTCCGACGAGGGGGAGGGGGAGGGGGCCGAGGGCAAAGAAGCCGCCGCCGGCGAGAAGGACGGGAAGAAGACGAAGAAGAAGAAGTCGGAGCGCTCCCAGCACGGCGTCTGGATCGGCAACCTCCCTTTCACCGTCACCCGCCGCGAGCTGTTCCAGTGGCTCGTCGACAGCTCCGGCGGCGCCATCACCCAGGAGGCCATCACGCGCGTGAACCTACCCACGTCTAAGGACAAGTCCCGCGGCCGGAATAGTAGCAATACTAAGGACGACGAGGACGGCGGTGATAACAAGCAGCAGCATCCCGCGAACAAGGGCTTCGCCTACGTCGATTTTGCGACCTACGAAGCTGGCGTGGCGGCCGTCGCGCTCTCCGAGACCGAGCTCGCCGGCCGGCGCCTCCTCATCAAGAACAGCAAATCCTTCGAGGGGCGGCCGGCGGTCCCCAAGACCCAGCCCGCGGACGCGAGCGGCGACGGCGACGGTGCTCCCGCACCTGCAACCGCAGCCGCCAAGGCAAACGCCAACGTCGGGAACCGCAAGATCTTCGTGGGCAACCTCGGGTTCGCCACGACGGAAGACGATCTCCGCGCGCACTTCGACAAGTGTGGTGCGATCGATTGGGTCAAGGTCGCCACCTTCGAGGACACGGGCAAGTGCAAGGGCTACGGGTGGGTCAGGTTTGCCGAGGCGGACGCCGCGGTGTGGGCCGTCAAGGGCTTCGTCCGCATCCGCGAGGAGGTTGAGACGGAGGAGGACTTCTTCCTCGAGCACGGCGACGGGGAGGCCGGCGACAATACTAGGAACGACGGAGAGGAAGGAGACGAGAACGATGAGGTTGACGAGGAAGACGAAGGAGGAGATGGCGGGAAAAAGGAGAACGGGTCCAAAAAGAAAGCAGCTCCAGCACCGTCGACAAAACAACCGCAGAAGAAGACCAAGTTGAGAAAGTGGTGGGTGAACATGCTCAAGGGTCGTGCCCTCAAGATCCAGTTCGCCGAGGACGACCAGGTGCGGTACAAGAAGCGGTTCGGCCGCGACGCACCACACAAGAAGGAGGGCGGCGGCAGCGGCGGCGGCGGCGGCGGCGGCGGCGGCGGTCGCGGGACTAGAGAGAGGGAGCCAACCGATGGTGCGCCTGAAAAGAAGCGAGAGGAACCGACTCGCGCACTACGGATGCAGAGCGATATCAACGTCGCGAGGCTGACCGGTGGCCTCGTCGCCCCCCAGGGCAAAAAAACCACTTTCGACTAGGCAGATCGATAGCAAGAACTTGCAGCATCATATTGTCCCATAGAACTACCGAGCTTTTTTTTCTCATCTCCGCCGATGGGAGAGACTTCCAACGCTACTCCTATAAAGTATCGTGTCTCGTCGATCTTATCTCGTCGATCTAGTCTCACGACTCAAGGGTTATAGGGATAACGCCAAAGGCCAGTCAACAATTCTATGTGCTTTTTACTAGGATAATTATTGCTTTCTCCGTCACCTAGATACCACGACCGCCCCCTTAAGGAGCGGCATTGTCAGGAACATCCCAACTATCAGTCTAAAGAAGCGACACAGTTCCCATTCATTGACCTAACTAAGTAGCGTGAGTGACAATCTGGCATACATAAAGAGGGGGGTTTAGAAGGAGGCGGACAGCCAACTAACTGCCTTATCCTGCATAGAGGACTAGCGCTAGGCAGGAATATCACACAAGAGCAACGCGCGATCTAGTACGTGAGGTTTGTTAAGTTGTGTTTGTTGAGAGGGTAATAGGACTTCCATAGTTGATCATTGGGTTCCAATCTGGTTCACGTTGAGACGTTTAGAAAGAAGAGGTGTAGAGGTAATAGGGAAGAGGATAGGCATCTCAAAGGGAGAAATAAGCATACGGGGAAAGAGAGGGACGTGTAGGGAGAGAGAGAGAAATACAAGGGACAGGCACAACAAATGACGACAGGAAACAGAAAACTACTTTGCGTGGTGAAAGCACAAGTTTGAGGTCGATCCGTCCGCCGTCGATCGAGTAGTACCGTTGAACCATGATCTCTCCCCGAGCGCGCTCAGTCTGCCAATTTACTTCTTGAGCAGCTTCTTCTGCCCCTCGAGGTACTCCTCGTCGGAAGCGTCGAGGATATCGTACTCCTCATCGGTCATAAATCCATTATCCGAATCATCCTCAACCCAGTCCTCGTCCTCGCAGTCCTCGAAGTCATCCGCCTCGTCATAAGCCTTGCTCGACAACAAGGCCTCGTCGGCAACGTTCGCTTCCTGATGAACGCTAGCAGCAGGCGACTCCTTCTCCAGCTTGGGGAAGATCATCTGGCTGCCCTCGGGCTTGCTCGGAGACGTCTCATTTTGCAGGGTGGATGCAGGGATGGTAGCGACGGGCTCCTCAGTCACCATAACAGGGGTCGCCTTGGCGGGCTCCTTCTTCTCCACCGGCGCAGGGGCCTTGACGTCAATGTCGCACCAGAGCCGGTGACCAAACTTCTCCCCATCCTTGGTCGTCAGGCGCCAGAAGGAGACGGCCTTGCCAGGGCGAGTAGGCGTGCGCAGGAGAACGGTAAAGGGGAAGCTCTGGCCAGGGGCCAGAGGCTCGTAGCAGATGGTCGACTCCGAGGCAGAGACGAGCTCCGAGATGCCAACGGGATGGCTGGGGTCGACGTGGCCCATGTAGTCGCCGCCAACGAACTTGACAGAGCAGCCGGCGGGCCAGGGGCCCTTTCCGGTGTTGAAGAGGTGCCAGGTCTGCTGGAAGACATAGTTAGGCGGCATGACCGTGCCGTCAGCCACTGTCTCGTGCCCGAAGACGGCATCGAGCTCGAAGTCGTCCCGCTCCTTCGTCAGTTTGGCTTCGGGATCCGCCGCCTCAACCACGGGCTCTTCGAGCTTGATCAACGGTTCCTTCTCTTCAGCCTTGGCCAACGACGCATCCACCTGAACCGGGACGGCCACATGCATCGGCTCGGTAGGCTGAACGTCCACCACGGTCTGTACGTTGTTCAGGGAGATGTTACGGCTACCTACAACCGGCTCGGGGGCGGCGTGGCTGTGATGGCAACGGTCGCCCATCACCGGCATGCGCCGTCCACCATCGTGCTCACCGGTGGTAGTGACGCTGACGTGGCGGACCGGGGTCTTGAACTTGATCAATGGGTGCGTCTTGTTATGCTTGTTGGCAGGGCTCGCCTCGCACTTGGCACAGAAGTCGGTGTCGTTACACACCGCGCACTTGTAGCGGTCGCCCATGATGTACGCGGCGCCGGCAAGGTCGGTGGTGCATAGGGGCCCGTCGCAGTAGATACCGGGATGGATGGAGCGGGAGTTAGAGCGAGGCTGGACAAAATCCGCGAGGGGCTCGTAAATGGGCACGAAGCGGTGGTTGGGATGGACAAAGCCGGCAGACTCGACGCATTCAGAACAGTAGTCCCAGTCGGGGCAGTCGAGGCACTTGTGGCGGATGCCCGCGATGAAGTTGTCGCAGCCGTCGCAGATGGCGTTATGCTTGACGTTGCGGCCCGGAGCCAGGCGGCGCACGATCTCCAGAACCATTGGGGCGCCGTCCTTGACGGCGGCGACGAACCCGTGCTTAGGATGATGGCCATGCTCATTCTTGATGAAGCAGGGCTTGCAGAGATCGAAGTCGAAGCACGTGGTGCAGTGCACAAACTCGATCTCGGGGAGCTCGGCAATGCAGTTGTTGCAGGTCCGCATGGTCGGACGGAAGTGCGCCACGGGGTCCTGAATGGGGTTGGACGCGCGAGGGTGGTAGCGGAACGCGTTCCAGTCGTCCGTGGCCTCGCGGCTGGATAGGCTGAAAGGCTCCAGCTTAGGAACATCCCGCGCCTTGGGCTTGGGAGCGATGCGCTCGGTGGTGCTCTTGACTATCTTGCCGTTCTCGACAAACCTCTTGATCAGCCAGTGGTCGTCCCCGAAGCACGTGATGCCACGATCGACGCAGTCCTGGCAGAGATCGAAGTCGCCGTCATCACAGGTCGAGCAGTGGTAGTGGGTATCGGGGGCAGGCTTGTCGCAGCTGTTGCAGCAGACGGTGAATTGGCCACGAGGCGTGGAGTTCGACCCGATTTTAGGATACGACGGGGGGGGAGCGGGGTCGCAAGTCTTCACCGCAGCCTCGAGCGTGGACAGGGTCTTCCCAATCCGCGCCTGGTCGAGGGCCATGTTCTCCAGCCTCGCACACAGCTGGGCATCATAGCCCATGGCCTCATACCACTCTAGATCCGGAGGGTAGGGGAGCTCCGATGCAGGGGGGAAGTAGAACTTGGACGGGTCAAGAACGCCGTCCACGGCTGCAGAAGTCGCCGGCGCGAGCTTCTCGGTCTCAATCTTCTCCACGGTCTTCTCCTCAGTCTTCTCCTCGGTCTTCTCCTCGGTCTTTTCCTCGATCTTTTCCTCGATCTTTTCCTCGACCTTCTTGGCGGCTTGCTGATGCTGTTCCGCAAATTCAGTGCTCTCGGGCACGTCCTCGATAGTGACGGGCATTGGTGCCCGCCTGGTATCGTCGTGCTGCTCCTGCTGCGGCTGCTCGTCCTTGGACTTCTCGGAGACCCGCAACTTGAGCTTCTGCTTGGCCTTGGCAGCGCGGTACAGCTGCTTGTAGACGGGGATGTTGGCGGGGTCGAGAACAACAAAGGCAGCGGCGGAGTCCGAGTACCGCTCAAACCTGCATTCGGTCCCAGTAGGAATGCCGAGGCCGGTTCGGACCTGTCAACCAGCCCGTAGTTAGCACAGCATGAACAAGATGGAGAAAAAAGAGTGTGGCGATGAGGTCGACGGGCGGGCAATGGGAGAGCAACGAAAACAAAAAAAATAGAAAATAGAGCAGCGGTGGGCGAGAGGCGCCGATATGGTGCGTATGGAAATGAGCGCGGGCGGCAGTGACGTACCTTCTCCTCGAGGGTGCTAGCGCCGAGGTCTCGGAGCGGGAGCTTCAGCTTCTTGGTGACTCCATCGTGGTAAATCTTGAGGTTAATCAAAGCCTCGGGCGTTGCTTGGGCGGAAGACGCCATAGTGGGCGATGCTGGTGATAACGGTGCACCAGTAGTATCGTTGACGATGGTATCAAGCCGGTGGAGTCGGTCAATAAGAACGGGGCGGCTGTGAGGCGGCGGCGCGATCGGATGTGCCGCGTGGCAGAGGTGACAACAAATGCTTGCGCTGAAGTTTGGGGAATGGACGAAGCCCTAGCTGGGGATGCTGAGTCCCTAGATCCCCCGTTAGAGACTCGCAGGATAAGATGGAGGATGGATGGAGACAATCGAGAGGGGAGGCTGCTCGATTGCGTGTGGAGGGAGGAGAAGGGAGAAGAAGAGGGAGGGAGGCTGTCAGGTGAAGGTGGGCGACGGTGGGCAGTTAAAGCAGCTACTCTGCTGCCTGTCTGTCTGGGGCGCACCGACCAGGCCTTTTGGGGGGAAGGGAGGGTGGGCTCAGTGGGCTGCCGAGCGGTCGCAGTTGTCGCAGTTGTGTGGAGCGGGGCGCCAGCGGGGACGAGGCCAGCGGACAAGGGAAGATCGGGGACTAACCAGGACCGGTAAAACAGCAAACAGCGGCGGACCTTCCGGATAGTGCGTACGGCTCGATACCGTGCAAGTACCCGCTCGGTACAGAACAAAGGCTCAGAAGAAGATGCAGTCAGTTCCACTCAAGCTGGTGCAGCAGCCAACGACAGCAGCGGTCGTCGGGGGGAAGACGTAGATTGGAGGGAAAGATGGAAAGGACAGGGCAGGGCGGAAAGGCGGTACTTAAATGGTGTGGCAGCCGACGCACCAAGCACAGGTGCAGGCTGGCCACTTCATTAGAGCCACCTCCAGGCAGATACCGGAGCTTCGCAATGGGTGGGCTGCATAGTACAGGTACCTATCAGCTAGGTACCCAGCGGCGGAGGGCGAGAGCGAGCGGTACAGCGAGGCGGCCAACCTTTGACCCCACCATTTGTCTCAACTGGCAGCGCGAGGTCGCCCCACCGCTGGCGCTGTTTGAGCGAGCAGCGTCAGCCGTCGGGGCCTCGCTAACACCGGCCAGGTACCAGGGTTTACGTCCTCTTGCCGCCGTCTCGTCTTCAGTCGATGGATCGAATCCATCTTCCCTCGCCGTACTCTTTTGCCCCCCCGCCCTCTTTTTGCCTCTCGCCTCCTGTCTCGAGTCGTGCAGCCCTCATCTTTACGAAGCGGCTCCCCTGGCTCTCCAAACAGGCATCCGCGGATGCGTGGGCCTCGCGATGGCGTCCAGGGACAGGGCGCTGCAAATTCGGAGAAGAAAAAAAAGCGAAGCGTAAGAGAGAAGCGCGTAGAAGGTGTCATCTCAAGGAAGAGGCCCCAAGCTCCCAGGCAAGTCAGGAAGACTTCCTCCTACTAGTAGTACCTGGGACCTTCGTGGGAAGTACCAGGTCGTCACGAGATAGCGAGTGGCTAGACAGATTGGTCGGTACTTACGCCTCAATAAGGCAAGCTGTCGTCATGCATGCGCAGACAGTCTCCTTAGCTTCCCCTCCGTCCTTCTCGGTCCTCCTTCGTCCTCCTTCTCGGCCATTGCTGGCAGAGGGCTATTACGTACGGAGCACAGTACCTTCTACAAGGACGGAGAGAGGCTGCACTTTGCAGCGGCTCCCAGGCGACAGCCGGGCGCTTCGTCCGCCCCGTCCGCCCCCTCGCCTTCCGTCGTTAGCCCCGTGCCCCCCTTTCCCGCCGTTTGATTGCTGATCAATGCTTGCTGGGTTGGTGGCTGGCATTCGGCTAGGCTGCGCCGCTACGCCTCTAAACCGGGCAGGTAGGCAGACAAGCACGCAAGGCGGGGAAAGAGGAGGGGGCGAGACCGGGAGCCTGCACGATGCAAGGTATAGGTAGGCTGGGACTGGGTTCACACCGCTGCTCCGCACACGAACCATTCGCTAACAGCCAACGGAAATCGAACAATCGATAATTCGGTCGCCACACGTGATGGGGTCTTTGCGTTACAGCGCTGGTCCGGTCATTCCACGGCTCCTGCACTTCGTACGCCCGGCCGCCGTGGCGTGCGAGCATGTGCCCCGTTCCCACCCCCTTCTCCGTCAGCTACGCGTGTCTTTCTCGATTCCCTAGTATCTCTCCTAGGCTTACTGAGTACTCGTTTCCTGCACTACGCACGTTTAACATGTATGTTGCAGATCTCGATCCCGCGCTAGCCTAAGCGAGTATGCAAAAATAGGTAGGCACGAGCTGGCGCTTCGGAGCCGCGGAGACTAGGTGGCCAGCTAGCAGCTCTTACTACTCCCATCCATCCGTCTAATCGTGAATTCGCGTCTTATGTGGCGCCTTGCCGAGACAAAGGCGAGCAGCGGCAGCACCCTTACGAGTACGTTACGCAGGAGGGCGAGGGCGAGGCACTTTCGTATCTATGGAAGGACATACTTGTGCCTGCCTCCTAGGCTGGGTAGCTCGGAGCTGCCCGGCTTCTCCTATCGCTTGTCGTCAGAACCTATTACTACCCGAGGTCATACTAGACCTACTAGCTAGGCAGGCAGATTAACACGCACGCAACAGACTTATAAAATATAAGCACAGATCTGACCTCACCCCCGCCTCTTTCCTCGCTTCTCCGTCTTCTCGGCCGGGCGAGCGCTACCTATTACAGGGGGGAAATCTCGCCCTCGCCGCTTCGGACATCTTCGGCCAACTATATAGGTATTGACATGGAAGGCTCTTCGCCTCGCCAATCCATCCAAGAAGGCAGGCAGGCCTAACCTTGCATGGAACAGTTCGTCGATTATTCCAAAAACGACGTAATGTTCCGCATTCTACGAGAAGACACGTTTCGATCTCCAGCGAATGTTACACACACACCCCCGTGGACACGCCCATGATTACGACAATGACAATTGCTCTATCAGGCCTCTGGTCCCAGGCAATCGGCGCCAAAATTATTCCATCCTTCCGCGCGAACTCGTTCCTACCTATAAGTATACGGATTACATCCCCGAGAACAAGCGAGCTCGGAGGACATCTTATCTTCTCGAGTCGGGTCGGGTCCCCAAAGTCGCACTCATGACTCGGGCCCCGAGCAAAAATAAACCAAAATTCTTTCTTCCATCGCCGGGAGGACGGCGAATGAACGGGGACAGGGATGTTTACGGCGACGCCGATGGTTTTCTGTTGAGGGCGTAATCCCTTCCTCTTTTACGAACCTTCCCCCCCCCCCCCAAAAACACAATAAAACCGACGCTGACGCGGGATTGTTCCATGTTAAACCTCAAATCGTACGTACTCATGTCGCAATCTTATGTTCACTTACCCCTTCCCCGATGAGAAAGTAGTGCGGTGAGAGGAGCCGGGCAGCGATAAAGGGCCGGGAAGAGGTAGGAAGAGAAATTTGAATAGAATTGGGTAGAAAGCAGGCCGTGGTGGTGACAACGTCCGTTGGGATCTGGTGGTGACGACGACGGACGGAGCCGAACTCTGGTCGAGCACTAAGATACCTACTTATCTCGGTCTGCGTCCTGCGATTGCCATCTGGCATCCATCGACTCCAGTCTACTGCCTCAGCGGACTGACCCGTATTCATGCTACCTGCCGTCGAGACTAGCTGCTGTTTGCTCCGAGTGTCGGAATTGTAGTCACCGCGCAAGGAGGGGAGGGGTTAAGGAAAGAGTAGGACTTCTTGCGCCCCGGGCATAATACTACCTACCGTTTTACTTTTATACACTCCTTTCTTTCTTTCTCCCCTCTCCGTATACACGGCTGCCGAGCCACCGAGCCGGTCAACGACGAAACTACTCCGTATTTCCCTCCATAGAGCCGACGGGGACTTACATTCCAGAGATCCAAAGAATTCCGAAGTTCGGGGTTCGGGAACTCAACGTCGGATCCGGGGAGGGGAAAGTCGGAAGGTGGGAAATGACATGTTCATGCGAACGCAAACCAATAAGAAAATTGTAAACCGTTAAGTACTCAGCGGCGCCGGGGTGACCCTTTCTCTTCTCTCGGCTTTTTTCACGAATCCACGATCCGCCCGAGAACGTCTGCGAGTTCAGCCTCGTCGTACCGGACGCGACCCCCGTCTCGCCGGCCCTTGACCCCGATGGTCTGGATTCCCAGCCTCGCCAGGGCCTCGCGGTCCACCAGCGGCGCGCCGCCACTTTTACCCGTGGTACCACCCCCCCCTAGTAGCCCTTCTCCGGCTCCGTCGCCCAGGCCCTCGATGTGGATCAGGTGCGTGACGTAGGGCCGACACTCGCCATCCACGCTTCTCTTGTCCCTCCCTCCTTCTGCCTCCCCCTCGTCGTCCTCGCCCTCGCTGCGGCAGCGGGCGATGCCCTGGCGGCTCTGTCGGCACGCGCGCGCAATGGCCCGGACGAAGTCGACCGCCGTCATGGGGTCGCTCCGCGGGCCCGTCTCGCGGTCGATGGTGCTGTTGAGAATGAGCACCTTGTGCCGCGGGCCCGGCGCGTCGGCGTCAGCGTCGGCGTCCGAATCCAAGACGGATATGGACGGTGTCGACGCCGTGGCCGCTGCGAGTGCCGGTGTGGGGGCGGCGGAGGCGGCGGCGATAGCAGCGCCCACGCCGCGCAGGACCAGACTGGGCACGATGCTAGTATATAGGCTGCCGATGCTGTAGACGACGGCGCGCGCCCCCCGCAGGGCGGCCAGCACTTTGGGGTTGGCGGCCGGGCGGATCTCGTGGCCGTATGGGTTGATGTACCAGATACGCCGGATGCGCGAGGGCAGGTCGTCGTCATCGCTGTCCTTGCGGAAGGCGATGTGCTGCCGCCGCAGCGCCGGTAGGGATCCCGGCAGGTTGGCGTCCTCCTCCTCGCCGGCGTTATCGGCGGCCCTGTCCTCCTCTGCCGCGGCTGCGGCTGCGGCTGCGGCTGCGGCCGTTTTCCCAGTAAGGTAGCGTGGCAGCGGCGGTGGGGGCATCGGTAGGGACTGGTGCTGAGGCAGCGGCTGCGGTAGAGGCGTGGCGTTTCCGTTCACGTCGTCCGGGAGGGCCGTCGGCGCCGACGGGTGGCTGATGTTGACCTGGCCGGCGATGGCAATTCCGTCGGTCAGTCCCGCGCAGATGTGGTGCGTGAAGTTAGAGTTGATGGCCGGCAGGACGGCCACGTCGTCGGGGATGGCGCAGATGATAGACAGGAGGTAGATGGCCGACTCAAAAGAGCCCGAGAAGAGACGCGCCCTGGCGCGGAAATACGACGTCAGCTTCCGGTATGTACCTACTACTTAGGCGGGTGCGAAGAGCACGCAGCACTAGTGGATGGCCCTAGTAAATTGCAAGAGCGGAGAGTCGTAACGAGAGGAGACCTACCCCGTCAGGAACATGTTGCCGATGCTGGCCTCAGCAAAGTTGAACACGGACGTGGGCCGCGCCCGCTTGACGATCTCCATGTTGAGCGTGTTGAGCACGGAGCGGATGAGCTCCCGCTTCGGGCTGGACACGAATGTCCACAGCAGATGCCGCGCCTCGACGATGTCCAGCCACTCCGCCCGCGCCTTATGCGGGTCCGCGCAGAGCCGGTAGCCGAACAGTTCCTTGAGCGCCGTCTTCTCCGCGTCCTCGCCGCTGTCGTGGCTGGCTGCCGTCGGGATTAGGCGGACCAGCCGGCCTTGATTTCGACGGGCGTGCGCTTCAGCGTCGCAGCCCACGAAGAACTACTCCCACCTGTCACAGAGAAGGCAAATCACAGAGGGCACTCACTCCGGACATCGCCAACACCTAGGGGGCAGTCAGCAGCTTATCGCTTCCACGACGCGATAATCACGGCAGCAGTCACGTACTCGGCCCCCCAAACACGCGGATGATCTCGGACGAGCTGCCGCCGTTGTCGGAGATGGGGATGATGTACGTCAGAGGGCATCGCCGCGCCCCCGTCACGGAGGTGAACGCGTCGACCAGGAAGTTGGCCCCCGTGCCGCCCGAGAAGACGCACACCCCGGCGGTCTGCGGCGCCGGAGCCAAGGTGCCCATCCCGTTCTCCATTCCGGCCTGTGGCTTTTCAGCAGCCCCGCCTGGGGAAACCAAGGTGGGAAGAAGGAGAAAAGCGCGAGCAGTTGAACGTCGCAGAGAATTAGACAGGAGGGAGGAGAGAGGATAGAGAGGACAGAGGAGATAGGAGCTAAATAGGGGATATCGGGCTGGTATAAGTACGGGGAGGTGGGCACTATAAGTTGGTCGAACAGTTCAACCGGTTGCTAATTGGCAGGCAGCAGCGCAAGGAGGTACCCACACCGACAACGACAACGACACATCAACAAGCGACGATCGACGACGAGAGCCTCCACGAGAAATACAACACCGCAGCTACATATTTAACATTTTATTGGCACGATGGCCTTTTTTGGCATTTCCGCCATCGCCAGCGCCCGCGCTCGTCGTTCTTTCCTACTAAGGTAGCTTGGGTACAACCCAAGAGAGGACGTGGCGGACTTGCCGAATTGGGTATAGCCCGAGACGACTTATCACGTCCGCGGCCTACGAGACTTACATGCCTCCTTTTTAATACATTTAGTACCTACATAGCTACAGACGCACCCATGAATGGCCTACTACGTTGCCAACTGGACGAAGTCGTGGAGACTTCTTATACCATATTCACACACATCATCTACCCAACAGGCAACTCTAGAAAGATGCAGAGGGCGGCTCCCCCCACTCCCCCTTTTCCATCCCATATCTCCTTGCCCTCCTGCAACACGCCCTCTAGCCCTCTAGAGGTCACCGCCAGCATGCCTATCCCGTATAATTATTCTTAATGTGCATATTTCACAACCAGAACCCGATGGGCAAGTGGTTACACGCCTACCGCCGCAAACTCGCCCCATCATCCGCCAGGTCCTGGGTTCGACTCCACGCCCACGCACGATGCGTCCCGAGTTTTCCGCCAAGCGGCCCGCCTCGCCTTGCTACGCCGCGCTGCAACCGCCCTGTCCTGCCGCGGACTCCCTGGGGTTTACTGCCACTCACCAATGTCCCAACCAGCCCCCACTGCCTCCACAGACAGCTCAGCTGCTTCAGAAGACCAGCAGCGCCTCCTAGAGGCTGCAGATGGCAACCCTGAACAGCGCCCCCGAGACCCATCCTGCCATAGTAATTCCAGCGCGTCTTCGGACCAGCACCATTGGTTTATGTGCAGCGGGATCTTAGCTAAAAGTCTCCTGGAGTAGTGCTGGGCTGGGGCGGACCGAGTAGGAACTGGAAACTTTGACCATCGAGTACCAAGGCACCCAAGGACAGGGCAGCAGCACAACGCTAAGATTATACAAACAACGCCGACGCCCGAAGTAAAATCCGAAGTAAAAACCGTCCGGGGTTTTTCGTAGCTGTCCACCACTATCCTACGGGGTGCTGGGCAGTGGCCTTTTTGCCGTACCCGGAGGAGGTATAAAAAAAAAGAAAAAAGAGAAGAAAAGGACGAGTACAAGGATGAATAAGTACTACCCACAACATAGTCCGAAGTTCGAACGAACAGCACAAGCCGTCCGGATATGGACAATCGAACCCGCTCGCAAGACGCACCAAGCCAGGTAGACGGAGTGCAAACCGGGACACGCACAAGGGAGGCACTGTGAATAACGGGGAGCCAGTAGAAGAGACCGTTGCTTCTCATATTACATACACCCATTGCATACCGTCCGTCCTCTTCTTCCGCTTCAGTATGTATGGAGGATAAGTATATAGTTTTTATTGCCCAGGGCTTTTCTGCCTCTCAACCGCCTCTCCCCTCGACCAACAAGAGTGAACTGGGAAGATGCGAAGCTCAAACGACAAGATCCATGAACATAAAGGGAGGCGATCAATCCAATACGCAGTGCCATACCCATAAAAAGACATGACGAAGAACCTTGGAAGCGAAGAAGCACGATACAGAGAAGTGGACCAAGCAAGAGGTCCATTGACTTCCATCTCGAACGGAAGGAGAATATGGACGGCCATGGAAAAGGCGAGAAGAGGAAAGGATCAAGGGAAAAGACAAGAAACCCAACTCATGAACTCCGCCACCCCCTACCCGTTACCAGCCGAACCGACCAGCCGAACCGCTGCAGAAAAAAAAAGTAGCCGAACTAAAAGCAAAGAGAGAAGAGAGATGATGATGGATGTACGTATGAAGTCCGTAGGTGTATGCCAAAACAGTCGTGCAATGTCTTGCTTTCTTTTCGAAGTCGGCGATGTTCAACCATGACAAAATAACTATTGTCAGAAAGAAGTGCGTAGTGAGTGCGAATGCGGTTGCGGAAGAGCGCAGAAAAGGGTCAAGCAAGCAGAAAGGTGCACGCCACGACTACTGCTGTGGGTAGTAAACCATCCCCGCCCCCTGCGGAGGGTAGTAGAATCCGTCCGGGCTAGGCGTCATCATCCCACCCATACCGATGTTGGGCATGTAGGGCTGAGGCCCTGGGTATGTTGGATACCCTGTCATGGGCGGTAGCTGCGACGCATCGTAGTAGTACACCATTCCGTTAACCTCCTGAGCGAGCAGGTTCGAACCTGGTGCTGCCGGTGCCGGCCCTTGCGCCATCTGAGCTTCCCCATGGGGGGCTGCCTGGTTAGGCGGCTGCTGGGGGACAAACACCGGAGCGGTAGCAGACGGTGCCATACCCGTGGGCCCGTAGGAAGGGGTGTAGTAGTAGCCCTGCTGTTGCTGCTGCTGTTGCTGTTGCTGTTGCTGTTGCTGCTGGTGCTGCTGGTGCTGCTGGTGCTGCTGGTGCTGCTGGTGCTGCGGTGGTAGTGACGGCAGTGGTGGTTGCGGCGGCATCATCTGATATGGTTGACCATAGTAGTTCGGCTGATACGCTGCTGTCGGCTGGAACGGGGCCGCGTGGATAGCCCGCTCTGGGATCTGGGACAGCGGGGTCCCTGTGGTGTGCGACGGATAGGAAGGATGACGGGCGTGCGTTTCGTGAGCGAAACCGTTGCTCATCTGGAGGGGCATCTGTTGATGGAAGGCTTGCGGGTACCCCTGAGGCGGATAAGCGGTCATCGTAGGGGATTCTATCGTCTCGATAGACACCGCCTTTTGCGGCCGGGGCTGGTGCATGGGGAGATTGGTGCTGGGGCGGTTCTCCTGGAACATCGGCTTCTGCGGGAGCGGATGAGTCTGAGGCGGTGGCAGGTCGTTGATTGACGACTCTACCCCCGTCACGGGCTTGTCGAATAATGGTGCTTGTGCTTGGGCAGCGAGTGGGGCCGCCGCCGAGGCAGCAACATGAGCCGCCGGGGGAGGGCCCGGTATGGTCTGGTCCTTACGGGAGGGTGGCGGCAGCCGAACAATAGGCCTGGCGGTGTCGATTGGCAAGGGTGGGCGCGAGATGGCCGAGCCCGTGGGTGAGACAATGAAGTCACGACCTCCGAGGTCTGGAGCGATCGAAGAGCGCCGACTGAGACCGATGCTCGGCGAGTACATGCTCCCGCCATAGTAGCTGCCGCCGAATATACTGGTCCGCCGCGAGAATCCCGACACTGAGCCAAGACCCGCTCGTGGCTTCCCCTTAGTGCGCTGCTGGTTGGGACGCTGTGCCCGAGGAATGAAGATGAACGAGCGATCGACAGCCGGGAAGATCTGACGCTTGGGATGGCCTGGGAGATTGACGACCACGGCCTTGTCACGCCGTAGAGGAGGCCGGTGGTCGGGAAGTTTAGTGTAGGACGTGACCTGAAACCCCCCGAAAGACTTCGGTGCCTTCATACCGGATAGGAAGACCCTAAGCGTGGTAAGGTTCCCAATCGGTTTCTGAAAGGACATGGTCCTATTGATAGGGACGGAACTTGATGGGCAGGTAGGTATGACGCCGGCCCCTCCGCTCGAAGCTACACTGACACCATGCGCGTGCCTGATCGTGTGGCGAGGCTGAATGGGTTCGGTGACGGCTTCGTGCAAGTCATGGGACCACGGGGCATTGATGGTGGGGTCGGGGGGCGGCGGCAATTGTCTATACGGCACGAGAGAAAGAACGATGGTTAGCCTGCAGATCTAGAAGGATAGGACGGGAAGAAGCGGCAAAGGAAGACGTACTGTACGGGTGTGAAGAGCCCTACCATGCCGCCACCGCGGCCGCCTCGTCCCCCCCGAGTACCCCTTGCGAACGGACGAAAGCCGTTGGCCGAGGGCCCGGCCGTCCTGTGGTCGTGCATGAAGAAGGCTCCCCGGTTAGGCACAAACGCCGGATCCTCCGCCTTTTTCTGCTTGTAGAGCTCGTGCTCGCGGCGCTGGCGCTCGTATACGTTCTCTCGCTTTCCTGGATACTGGGAACTCGGCGCTGGGTCGACAGGCACGGCCGGCTCCGTGGAGGCGGAAGGCTGCTGCTGCTGCTGCTGTTGGGCCTCAGCCGCAACCTCGGCGGCTACCTCGTCGAAGTCGATCTCTTCAACGGGGCCTGTGTGGTGGTCCGCGAGAGACAGCCCGTTCAACATAACAGCCGTGTCGGATATGGTTCCCTGGCCAGACTTGGAGGGAGAAGGCGAGGAGGTCGGCGTCTCGATGCCACCAATATGCCTCCTCGCTTCACCGCCGGATTTCGCCACGCCGGTGGCCCCGGGCTTTCTGCGTGTGGGGGGGGTGGGAGAGGCCTCGTCGATATTGCTAGTGTCGCTGTCGTCGGCCTGGTCGCGCTCGTCGCTGATGGCAGACCCCTCGGTCAGCGAGTCGTCATCGGCTAGGTCGACCGGTTCGGGCCCGTCCTCTTCGTCCTCAACCCGCCGGCGCCGGCCGATGAGCTTCCTGCGTCTGGGAACGGGGGCGGCCATCTTGACGAGGACGGGGTCGTCCGAGGTTGCTATGGCTGGGGGAGACGGACGGACACCGCGGAGGCAGGAGGCTAGGACGATGATTTGTCGAAACCATGCGGTGGGTGCAGTGGTGCCGGACGCTCGTGGTTAGGCTTTCCCGGTCCACGCTTCCACTCGTTTCCTTTTCCGACTTTTCTTTCCCTGCTTTCCTCGGTCGCGTCTTATCCTATCGTGCGGTCCCCCTCTCTTCCACTTTTTTTATGTTTCGCCTTCACCAGCTAGGATCTAGGATCGAGAAATTAACCGCCCTGCGGCGCCGGACGGAGCAGCGAGTACGTGGAAAGGACAAATATAGGGCGAATGGCGCAAGAGCAAAAGCGGTGCTGATAAAGACGGGGTAGGTAGACGACTAATAGCCAAAAAAAAAAAAAAAAAAAAAGACAGGCTTTTCCCCCGAACAAATCCACCCGAGAAAAGAGACAGTCGACGGCTGCGAACAGGAGCAGTTACAGTGGAGGCGAGTCAAGCGTCCCCAAAAACCATCCGCTCAGACGGGACGGGATAGGCGTGGGCGTCGGAGGGTCGGGCCACGGCGATACGGCTGAACGAGAGAAATACAGAGGGGGAGGAAAGGGAGAAAAAAAGGCAGACGTATGTTGTTTTGTCGGAGAGGAGGAATGACTGGCTGACTTTTGGCTTGCGGATACCCCAGTAGGGAAAACGGAAGCAAAATGCAAGAGCCAGCTGCGGCAGCAACGGCGCCGCTACAACAGTTAGTGGTACCGAGGCCGGCTGGGTCGTTGGTTGGCTGGGATGGGGCCGGGTCCAGAATTTCTGCTCTCGTTCGTTCGCCCTTGGGAGGCATATAAAAAAAATCTACCCAGCTACAGGCATTATTCAAGTCCCTATCCCATGGGATGCACTCCGTGCAGAAGTACCTACTCCGTACAGACACGCAGACAACCTGACGGATGCGCACACACAACCCAGACCGACTAGCGCGCACATTCCGCTGGCATGGGTGGAGTTGTGGGTAGTGGATGTCACAGTATCCCAGCGCTGCAGAACGAATGTGCTTTGCAAGGGCAGGCAGTAGCTCCATCCATCCATCCAGCGCAGTCCCGCCCAGCCCAACGGCCTCGAGCTTGGATCACCAGCCGGCCGGGGGCCCGTTGGCATGACTGGAGCGTCGTTTGTCCTCCGGGAGAGTCAGTCCCCGGCAGCCAGCAGCGCAGCGTCCCCGTCAGCCACCGTTCTCCACGCTCGCCGTGGCACTGTAGGCAGCCCTGTAACTGCCTCGGTGGTTGTGCACCGGCGCTGCACTACCTAACTGATCCGTGCCATGCCTGCTGGCCCGACCAGTCACCACGCGACGGACATGCCAAAGCGCCGCAGCAAGCACTGCAGCGCATTCCGGGCCGGGGCACCACGGATGGGTGTGCGATGTGGGGCTTTCTCACTCAACCAAAACCATCGTCAGCCAACAGTTTATCAGCACACCCAAAAAAACACCCAAAAAACACGGCACGCCCAGCCTTGGCCTCCAGCTGCGTATATGCAGACTGCAGCACCGCGCATCTCCACGATGGGTCCCAATTGGCACGGTCCATCCACGCTGTGCTGCCTCGACCGTCCAGCTATCTCCGACTCCGAGTCTGTTCCTTCACTGCCTGGATTCCACTGCCATTATGCCGGGTCGTTCGATCCTATTGGTTTGGTCCGAACGGAAGGTATGGATGGGTGGGTTCTTTCAAATTCACCACCGTCCACGTCATTGTCTGCCTGATTCTTCAAATACAAATACATATGTACATACCTTGGGTATCAGCGCCGGAGTCTTTCAAGCAGGGTAGGGGCCTACAGGGTAGAGGAAACAGACGGACTTACAGCAGCTGCTTCCACCTTTCAGATGCCTCCTCAAATACTAGATGCGCGCGTTTAGCAGGAGCACTTGTCTAACGGGGAAAGCCGCTCAGAGATGGGGCCAAAGGAGCTCCTGCTCGTAGAGCATGGATTTCAGATCGAGATGGCTCCGGGGTGGCGAGAGGTCTCTAGCTGCGGCAACTCCAGGCCAATAGATTACCGGAATGTCAAGGCCCCGACCGCACTGCTGCTTCCATCGCCTCCAAGGTACTTAATCGTATTTGCAGGGGTGTGCTCGCTGAGATGGATTGCTTTAGCTATCCAATCCTCCCGGGCTTCTATCCTAGCCGCCGCGGCTGCTAACTCGAGCTATCGCATCCGTCTACCAAGCAGTAGCTATCGACGCTATCCTACCGCCCGTTGCTCTTTTGCCTCCGTTCTTCTTTCTTGGGGCCCCTCATTCGAGAGGGGTGCCCCCAACACAGACTCGTTTTCGGGCGCATCAGGATGCCGGAGCACGCAATGTATCGCGCTCGAGGTGTTGCGCTTCAGATTGCGGAGCTCGTCGTGAGGCTTTAATCTCTCCAAATATAGCAATGTCCGCACCCTGGCACGTGCTAAGGCGAGCGAGCGCAGGAGCTCAGCAAAGGAGGAGAGAGACCGAAACGGGCAGGGTAGAGTAGAGTAACAGAAATAAAGCTAGCCCCGGTTCCTTATCTACTAAAGGAGAAGGATCCGTCGTTGACAACCTCAACAAAGCGCAGTGGCGCACCTGTCATCCCGTAAAGGACGGGCGTAGCCCCCGCATCTGACAATCGCCATCTTGGAACACCCCCACAAGTCGAATCAGAACCGTCGGAGGTGGACGGATGCAAAGACGGGCACACGAGGGAGTATGGCGTCTTCCACCGGCTCCGTCCTCCTCGTCTTAGGGACCGCGGGACATCGTGAATATGCCGAGTCTGGCAACGCCGGTGCGTACTCCTTCCTACTGGACGTCGGGGATACCTACGACACAAGGGGAGTGGCAGCCCTGGGTTTTTACCGTGAGTGGCCCGTCGAGATCATACGCAAATCCCAGGGCCGCCGGCTGCCAAGATCACCGGCCTAAGTAGATCTCGTGGTTTGAAGATTCGGGTACTCTGACCCTCAAACTGCCGATCGTATAGTAGCAGCTCGACAAATCCTTTCATCCTACTACACGCCATATCAGGGCGTAAGTTAAGAACCTTGTAAAGGTTCGTAATGTTGGCGAGGATGGATCATAGGCTGGCACCAGTTATATGCAGGTAAGTACCTACCTAGTCGTCCGCTCTAACACACCCATAATCCATCTCCTGGATCGAACAAATGAGTGCTATCGACAAGCTCGCGTAGCATTACCGATATCGTGAGAGTACGGCGGCAGGGAGGACGGGGTATGGTAGCCGAGACAGCAAAGGCGTTCAATATTGATGGCATCGAAGAATTTCTATCGATCCTTCACGAAAAGAGGAGTCGGGATGCAGCGGGGAAGTCAGCCGAGCCAAAAGAAGGCAGCCGTTAAGTGCCGCTGCCGGAGCGAAGGGGGTGTGGCTCGCCTCCCTGGCGGGAACCCCCACAGGTAGGACCCGCCAGGCGTCGGGGTGTAGCCAGCTGGTGGCCAATAGCGAGGGCTTGTCATGTTTCCACTGCCGTGTCGGCTGTTTGATTTATGGGGATATCGCGGCTATAGTTATCAATTCAACTATTGATGGACCTGGCCGACACGCCGGGTCGTATTTGCGCCTCTCTCTCTGTCCTCCGTCCTGTCTAGTGCGGAAGTATAACTACGCTCAGTTTAGCTTACATGTAGCTGGCTTAGAAAGCCTCTCGCTGGTGCAGCGAGTTATTAGTGAGCTCAGCAACACCACGCGCCTAGCACGCAGAGCGGGTAAGATCCTACTTCACCGTCCAGGCGTGATCGAAACTTGAACCTGCAAAAACGACGCCGATATTTCTGGAAGCAGGAACCAAAAGTGAAGGCGTTCCGTTCTCCTTGTTGCTATCAGTGCTAACTAAAAGCATACTAGCAGACTACTTAGGACACTGGGTTGTTAGGGAAGAAGTTTCGACATCATACAGGGAACGACAGCCCATCTTGAGCAGGCACGCGCGACCAAACCAGCGAAGGGGAACAGGACAAAGAAATGCTCATCGTGCCTCAACAACAGTTACCTATGATACAATCTCTCCCGAGCCCAGTTCACTAATTTCCCGAGTCTCCATCAGGGTTCACATTCTGGGTCGCCTGGATCTTGGGGACGAAACCGAAGCGGGTGTTGCCCTGGTCCCAGATCTGGAGGGAGAGGGGAAATCAGCAGCGGTTCTCACGGATTTCTTGGAAGCAGAGGTATTCTTACCGCATAGATTGACTTGAGAAAGACGTCACCGAGAATGTCGAACGGGTTCTCACCACGCGACTGGACGCCGCCGTACCAGGTGTTCTCATCGGCCTCGGCGAAGATGAGGTCTTCGGGTTGGATGGTCACCTGCGTGTTACCAACAGCCACCGAGAACTTAGGGAGCTGCTGGGCTGTCACGGTCTTCGGGATAAGATAGCCCTGCTGCTGCTCGTCGTACTTAGCGCCGGGAATGGCCTTGTACAGTGCCTCACAGACCTCGTCGGACACCAGGCAGAGCGTGGTTCCCGTGTCCGCGATGGCGGTGTTGCCAGACTGGGTGATGGCCTTGCCGTTCACCTGGGCCGAGGCGGACGGGAACTGCCAAAAGCCCTGGCTGTTGTCGATAGAGGTCCAGGCGATCTGCTTGCCCGACGCGCTGACCAGATCCTGGTCGATAGACCCGAAGGTGTAGAAGGAGTTCTCGCCTTGGTCTCGGTCGCTGTACAGGGCGCACGTGAAGAGCTTCTGCTGAATCTTGCCACCCGAGATCATGTTTGCGACAGGTGTGGGCTGCGGATCGGGACGGCCGTTGTCCGTGATAGTGTTGATACTGGGCCACGCGAGGCCGAGGAGTCCGCTGGAAGAAATATTTAGCATTGATCATGGATATACGGCATACCCTCTCCCAAGATTGACAATCGACATACTCGCCGCTGCCCTGAGCGAACTGGGCGGAAAGTTGCTTGGCCAGCTCCACCGACTGCTGGATCTTTAGGCCCGCGATATTCAGGACATCGGTCCCCACGTCGCCAGAAGCGGAGCTGCCGTCGCCGTACTGGATCTTCCAGGCTTGGCCGCTGGACTTCTTGAAGGTAGACGACTTGGCGGCGTTGAAGACGTCGTGGTTCTGCTGCTGCTTCTTGGGGAGTTCCGTCGAAAAGACCCACAGGTCCGAACTGCCCGTGTCTGTCCAGGCGGTCAGCTCCTGCGTGAATGCGGTAGCCGGCCGGGGTTGTACTACTTACCAAAGTCCAGCTTCATCGCCTGCGGCGGCGTGCCCTGATCGAATGGCACGTTAATACGGGAGCTGCACGAATACCGCCAGGCGCTTTGCGGCAACGACGAGGCCGACGGCCTCGGCAAGGTTGGCCGCCTCTCACAACACACGAGGAAGGAGAAACGGTGAAGGGGGGGGCGCTTACAATCTGCACCTCGACCAAGTACTCAGCATCGTTCTGCTGATCGTCGGCGGTTACCTCACCGGTCTGGCTGCTGCCAGAGGTCTTGACAAGCCTCTTCTCGAAGTGAACCCGGCCGCCAGCGGGCTGCGTATGCCCGGCAAGTCCGCGCTGGTGGACGCGGTTGGCATGGCGGTAGCAGCCCGGCAAGGTGGGTGCGAAGCCGAACTTGTTCAAGGCCCGAACGTATGACTTCGTTCCATGGGCCTTGTAGTGGGGGTTGCGGAAGGCGGTGACCTTGGACATGATGGAAAGTGCTCTGTTGGCAGAGGGCATGCGAGGCACAAACGGGTGGTTACGGAGATTTCTTAGGGAAAATGTCTGGACGAGTGAGACCAGGGAAGGTGAGATACTCAGTCGAACGGGGAGTTGGCTGATAATGAGTTCGAGACGGTGTAGATGCAGAGAGGAAACTCAGAGAGAGAAGTTGTGTTGAGATGAGAAGGCCGAGTGATGGGGGCTTGGCATAAAGAAGATGAAGACTAGAGGGCCTACTTATACCTGAGCTTTGGAAAGAGCAGCCTGGGTGCCTGGACAGGGAGAACGAAGTTGGGCGGAGCCTTGGAAAGGGAAAGTGGGAAGGAGAGGGGGGCAGGTGGCAGGCGACAGGCGACAGGCGACGGGCTCTCTAGCTGTGGTCTCGATTTCCCCGCTTGCGTGGTTTCCTAAGCGAGGTGGTATGGCGCAGCAGGCAGGCACGAGGCGTCCTGTGTTGGGCAGGCACGACCGTGTGCGCCGTGCTGTGTTTCATCAAATCTTGATACGGAGGGTGCCCCCGGGCGGGCAGTCTAGTGAAGCGATATGGATACGTACCCGGTCAACGGTGCCGTATCTTCCGCCGGGGACGGATCTGGGGTCGTGGAAGCGCAAGGCGAAGGGGCGACTTTCCATCCAGGAACCAGGGGAGCCGGCGGCGATGATTGACGGGCATCGGGCAAACACACGAGGCATGGCAGGCACGGAAGAGAAATCCGGTAACCTTCCTGGACACAGACTACGATTGGGAAGAGGTCCACGGTGGGATGGCATGATCCCTGCGTCTCCCGGGCTCTGATCCAGAAGGAACAGCGAAGCTATGTCAGAGCCGGCAAATCGCGTCACGGGCGCGCGGCTGGCGAGGCTTCGGTGACGACAGGCGCCCCCTCAGCGAGCAAGCGAGCAAAGGCGTCGCGGCGCTGCCCATCTTCTGGAGTTGTGATGTGTCGTCATCACGCGAACGTCGAGGTCTCGAGCCGCCCGGAGGTGCCTACCACTCGCCAAGCAGCAGCAGTTGCAGTGGGGGTGGGGCCGATGCAAGACACTTGCCCCCGCGCAGCCCGCCACGCGCCAAGGCCAAGTTTTGGACTTGCCCTGAACTTGGCAACACAGTACCTGCAGACATCTTGCACCGGGGCAACCACATCGCGATCGTCCCCGGCTCCCTCTACTGTAAGGGGAACCAGGGGTGACGCCTTTTAAACCCACCGAACGAATAGCAGGCATCTCCTACTCACTTTGGGTGGAGGACTACGAGGCGCCGCCTTTGCTTCTCGATCCGTTGTTTCATCTGAAGTTAGGCCCCATTCTCCCTACTTCAAACTAGAGCGAAAACGAGAATCCCCCTAGCGCACCCGGCTCATCTACGAAGTACTTAGGTAGCCCACCCGTCAAGCTGTCAGGGGGTCGAGTGAGACTTGTCTGATTTCTTAGACCGTGAAGGGTACGGCAAACGGTCCAGCAAACGCTCCTGGCGTGATACGTGGGTCCATACTTGTACTTCGTAGTCAGCCTAGCGACGGAACACACCCCATCACTTGTCACCTGAATGCTGAATAACCCCTAGAGGTAGTGCGAAGCAGGCGCACTTACGTGCAGCCGTGCCTGACAGTGGAGATAAACGGGCTGCGGCGCTTTGTCTCCGAGCGGTGCCCACCTCATTCGTAGCCGCATTCCTACCTCACCCGCGGCTTCAACGTCATCGAGCGAACGAATGACCAGTAGGGCTTCTTCGCGTCTCTGTCATTCGGTGTGGACTTTCCAAGGTATCGATGCCGGCGAACATGCACGCATGTAGCGAAGGCCCGAAGGGGATCGGCTTAATGCTGGCGTGGCCGGTTCTGGTAGGTCCGTCTGAGGACGTCTCCGGGGCGAGGGGCGAGGAATCCTGAATGGGCCACGTCCGGTTTCGTCGCCGTGGCCCCTTGCCCTTCTCGGCAGGCAGAGCTTGATGTCAACCCACAGAGCAAAGCGGACGCCGCAGGCCTCTCCGCCTCGTCGCACGGACAATCGGCCGTCCATTGCGGGACCGTGGTTTGAGCCCGACCGGGCACGAAACGAGCAGATCACCCTGGTCCATGATGCTGGGACCCCCGGGCCGCGCACCAATGCCGATCCCAGACCCCAAGCAGACGCGGACACTGGTGGACTAACAGGGTTAGGGGCGCTCATCGCCGCATGGCCGTCCCAGTTTTCTTTTTTTGTATCGATTTCCATGGCTACTATCTTGTCTGCGTGCCCCCGTACCCTACGATAGTCTGGACAATAATCGCCTCCGTCACTATTAGTGCCCGTATTCAAACGATTATTCGCCCACGGCTGGAAGCGATGACTCCAAGCATGAAGCGAGGCTTAGAGGTATTATAGGAGTCTTAGTGCCGGTGCAGCCGACATCCGAGGAAGTCTCGATGCCAACTAAATATAGTACCAGCCTCGCCCCGTTAGCACAACATGCTTTATCTCGAGTATCAAGCTGGGCACGGGTGCGTAATAGGGCGGACGGCGGACGTCTGGCCCGCTCATTCTTTCCTGGTAGCGGCGATAATCTTGATCTTCCCGCACAGGAAGCCCCGGACGCCATTGCTTAGCCAGCATTCCTCGCCGTCGACCACAGAGCCGACCTTGACCTCCTCTTCCACCGCAAGGCCACTGTTGTAGGTAGGTAGTAGCTAGTTAGCTAAATATTTGCCACCTATGGGGGCCGAAGGCGTGCAATGCCCGACCCGTGCCGGCGTCCGTCGGTGCGGTGCTTACTGCTGCAGGGCCCACCGCCGCGTGGTGCCGTCTTGACCACCGCTGCCGGCGCCGGTGCTATACTCGCGCGACACGGGGGGCGTCACCCATCTGCCGCCCCTCCAGAAATACGGCGTGGTGGTGCTCCCTTCCATGACAGAGTCCCTGGCCTCGTTCACGATGACGACCTCCTTGAGCGCGGGGCCCACGATGCCGGCCCTCTGACGCGCGCTGTCGTACATATGCCGCCTCGTCGTCTTGTAGTGAGTATACTCCGACGCGGGGGTCTTGTCGAGGTCGAGAACCACCTCGTACAGTGGATCTTTCTGCGGGTCCGTGGCGCCCTGGCTTGTTATGCTGTCGCCGTTGGGAATCCCATGGGGGAAGAGGTTGGCCAGCGGCGTCTCCGGGACCGGGTTGCACTCAAGACCGAGCTCCCCGCCGCTGGACAGAGTCACCCTGACGCGCAGAGGAGGCCCGTCTTCTTTTCCCGCCAAGCTGCTCAGGATAAAAGACTGGAGCCTTTCCAGACCGGCGTCTCCCTCGATGGCCCGAACGGCCGGCGTCCATCCCCAGTGTGTCGCAGCTCGGAGCATGCGATCGCGGTGGTAGTCGAGCATGTACAGCGGGGAGGCATTTTGGGCATTCCACCCCGCATTTTGCAATGCGCTCCTGGGGACCTCCAGCAGCGCGGGATCATACCTCAAGGAGGTGAAGAGCTCAAAGGCCTCTTCGGTCATAGTAGCGAGAACCGCCGTGCAAGTACGGAGTAGGAACCTCCTTGGGGGAATTTTGGTTGTCGGGTCAGCCTGGCAAGGGTTCCTGCGGGCTGGACCCCGCTGTATCCATGCCTGAGGCAGATATCCGAATCCGCCTCCACCGCCGATAAGGACCAGCCCCGGGTCTGGCGCAGGTGGCAGGGCGGGAGAAGCTCGGCTGGTTACGCCAACCCGTCAATGGGGATCCAAAAAAAAAGTTGGTAATTTTTTCCCTCGTCGAAGCTCCGCCCGTGGCAGCTAATGCAAACCTGCACTGTGCACCCTGCATCATTGCATCGCATCGGGACGCATTTGTGAAAGACCGGCCACCGTCGAAATTCGCTTATTGGAGAGCCCACGCCGGGGCCTCGTCCGCCACGCTCTTTCTCCTCGTGGCTTGTCCCTCACTTCTCGCTCTGCAAGGCACGCTTTTCTTCCCTGTGCTGGCAGCTTAGCGCCGGCATCGAATCAGCCTCTATCAACATGGCAACACCGCCATCGCCGCCGCCGGCGCCGCCGCTGGTCGCCAACGTACCAATCCCGGCGGACTCGTCGCTTTGGGACCGCATCTCGGGTTGGGCATCCGAAAACAAGACCACCGTCTACACCATTGCGGGCGTAGCGGTCGTCGTGACCGGCGCCGGCGTAGCCTACTACCTGAAGAGCAACCGGGTTCGTTCCCTTGCCACTTCTATTCTGGTCGATCGACACCCTGCTTGACCTCAGCTTGGGGGGAGGAGGCGACGGCTAATCGGTTTTGCGTTTCAAGGAACCATCATCCTCCCAGGGAGCCGCCTCCGGAGAGACCCCGAAGCTCAGTAAGAAAGAGCGTCGGAAACGGAAAGAAGCGGAGAAGAAGGCTGCCGATGCAGAGAAGTCCGCCTCGCCCCGACAAGCCTCAACATCGCAACCAGCTGCCGCCTCCGTCACCAGCGAAGATGAGCTGCCCGAGATCACCGAGACGTCGGTCCAGACCATGGACGCCGAGGAGCGGAAGAAGCTGGCCCTGAAGCTCAAAGAGGTAGGTAACCGGGCATATGGTGCTAAGGACTTCACGAAGGCTATCGACCTCTACTCGAAGGCCATCCTGTGCAAGCAGGACCCTGTCTACTACTCCAACCGCGCTGCGTGCTACAGCGCCCTCCTCGAGTGGGATAAGGCGGTGGAGGACACGACGGCGGCCATCAACATCGACCCCGAGTACGTGAAGGCGCTGAACCGACGCGCCAATGCCTACGACCACCTCGGCAAATACCGTGAATCCCTACTGGACTATACCGCCAGCTGCATCATTGACGGCTTCAAGAACGAGTCGAGCGCGCAGGCGGTCGAGCGCTTGCTGAAAAAGTTTGCGGAGACCGAGGCGAAGGAGCTGATGGAGGCGAGGCCACCCAAGCTGCCGAGCCCGACCTTCGTGGGTAACTACCTCCAGAGCTTCCGGGATAAGCCCCGGCCAGAGGGGCTGGATGACGCAGCGGACTTGTCGGAAGAGCCGGGCAAGGACCAGCTGCGGACAGGCCTGGAGAGCCTGGAGAAGAAGACGGCTGAGGGCTACGAGGAGGCGAATGTGGCCTTCGCGAAGGCCCTGGAGCTCGGCGGTCTGGGGGAGTACGAGGCGCTCGCATACAACATGCGGGGTACCTTCTTGTCCCTCCTAGGCAAGCACCAAGATGCCCTGCAGGCCCTGACCCGGAGCATCGAGCTTGACCCGTCCATGACCCAGAGCTACATCAAGCGGGCGAGTATGAACCTAGAGCTAGGTAAGTGGGAGCCAAGCTGTATCTGTGAGTCTGCCTGTTTTCCTAACTCGGTTGCCCGCAGGTGCGCCCGACAAGGCGGAGGAGGATTTCGCAAAGGCCGTGGCGGAGGACGACAGCGACCCGGATATCTACTACCACCGGGCCCAGCTTCACTTCATCAAGTCCGAGTTTGCCGAGGCCGCTAAGGACTACCAGAAGTCGATCGACCTGGACGGAGATTTCATCTTCTCGTATATCCAGCTCGGCGTGACGCAGTACAAGCTGGGCTCGATCGCTTCCTCGATGGCAACATTCAGACGCTGCGAGAAGAACTTCAGCCAGGTCCCCGATGTCTATAACTACCACGGCGAGCTCCTCCTCGACCAGGGTCGGTACCAGGACGCCATTGAGAAGTTCGATAAGGCCATCGAGATGGAGAAGCTGGCCAAGCCGATGAACATGAACGTCCTGCCGTTGATCAACAAATCGCTTGCATTGTTCCAATGGAAGCAAGATTTCGCCGAGGCCGAGAAGCTCTGCTCCAAGGCGTTGATCAGTACGTGACGAACCGTCTTCTTTCTGTCCCCTTTCCCCCGGTTCTTTAAGGTTCGTTGCACTGACAACGATTACACAACAGTTGACCCCGAATGCGACATTGCCGTCGCGACCATGGCCCAGCTGCTCCTGCAGCAGGGCAAGGTTACGGAAGCCCTGAAGTACTTTGAGCGCGCCGCAGATCTGGCGCGGACCGAGGGCGAGCTGGTCAATGCACTGTCCTACGCGGAGGCTACGCGGACCCAGATCCATGTCCAGGAGAAGTACCCGGCCCTGGCCTCCAAACTCCAAGGCAGTGCTGTGCTTAGATAGGAGAGGAGCATGCAGGGCAACTGATCTTGAGACGGTCGTCACAAGTTAGCGGAGAGGCTTGGCAGGTCGTGATACCGTGGCGCTTCTCCCCCCGTAAAATTAGGAAGTGGATAGCCGGTGGTAGCGACGGAGATGCCAGAGTAAGCAGTTGGCAGACCCTAGCCCACACAAGCTCGTTGTGCTTGTGAAAAGAACTGGATGGATGCATGCATGCTGGGGCGGGGGGCGTTTTATCACGACTTGACACGGGCCGGGGCTCATGACGGACTCGGTAAGAGAATGGGTCCGTCGGTCGGTTTAGGCGTGTCCGCCTCGCCTGCCTGCCTGCTTTGAATTTGTCTGCTACTTGATCTACCTCTAGATACATAGGTAACCAGCCTATGTACCTCAAGTTGGTAGACAACTAGGGGCAGACGGGTAATGAAGATAACGGCGCTTTAGGCGCGGATTTATGACGATACTGTACATACTACTACCTCTCTCCGCTTCACTATCTTATTCTGGTTATCATGGGATGGGTTGTACTTGTAAGACTGGCTGGTTAATCAATCAATATACGCTTCTGATGTTACGTCCGACTTCCTCGGGCCCCTGTGCTGCACTCTACTGCCGAGTAATATGGATTTGACGACTTAGTACCTCGTGAAACGTAATATCGTTCCAGAACGAGGCTGCCGGACCTATTTTTTTTTGCCGTGCCCCTAAACTCCAACGCAACAGGCGTGAAAAGACCTGTAAGGTTCCGCTTATCTCAAGGGACAAGCGACAGCATAAGAACAAACGCCGTACCCATTAAGATTAACTGTTTGCGTTACAAGGGTGATAAGAGGTACCTTAGCTAAGATAGGGAGTACCTATATATAGAACGCCCAGGTAAAGAAAGGGGGATAAAAGAAAAAGAGAGAAAAGGATGGGGGGAAGAAGGGTGAAGAGAGAGCGGGAGAGGAAGAGAAGAAATGTGGAGGAGGTATGATGTTAGACAAGAAAACTGTTGAAAAAGGATGAACACCGCACCACGGCCCACACTCGGTATCCCAATTTCCGGATTCCACCTGTCATCCGTCATGTTCATCCGCACATTCCGCTTTGCTTTCCCGTACCCATGATGCCCTTTCCCTCTCTTCTCTCCTCGTTAACTCGTCAGCTCGTCCTAGCCTTAATGTTCCCACCGCCAGCCTAGCCCTAGTTGCTGCTCCAGTATTGTTCAACTGCCTGCCAGCCTGCCTGCCGTGACCGACGGCACCACCGCTGTGGCCATCGCTGTCACCGTCGTCGCCGCCCCCGAAGATCCCCCTCCCTAATGGTTCCCAGAGGCGGTACTAGCGGCAGCCCGCGAAGCGGCAATGGGTAGGCCGACGCCGAGACCGATACCGAGGGCGAGGGCGAGGATGATGAGGATGACGACGAAGAAGCAGATCCACTTGAGTCTGCGACGGCGGCGGGCATGGTCGACGGCCTGGACGACCTGCTCGTTGCCCTTCTGCAGGTGCTGGTTCGTTTGCTCCGTCTGCTCCTCGGCGCGCAGTACCGTGGCCTCCTGCTGGATGATGAGGGTATCGAGGTCTTGGAAAATGCCGGCCAGCTCGATGATGGACTGCTCGATCTTCTGCAGCTCGTTGTGCCGCGCCCGCACGTTGCCGAGCACAGCGGAGGCCTGGCCGGAGCGGTTGGTCCGCAGCTGTCGTTTGCCACCGGGGTTAGCGTTTGCTCGTCTCAAGAGAAGGGTGAAAGAGGTGACAAGAAGATACGTACAGCCGTCTGGAAGATGCCCTCGTTACCCCAGTCAGCATCGGCGGCCTGGCGCACCTCGTCGTCGGTGGCTTCGGGGTTGACGATGCGGTACTGGCGGGCGATCTGGTCCCGGTAGCGCTCCTTGTACTGCTGCTCCTCCTGCAGATAGCCCTGCAGCTCCTTCTTGAAGTCGTTGTTGAGCGACTCGAACTGGCGCGTCTTGAGGCCGCGCGAGCCGTCGGTGGTGCGCTCGGCGTCCCACTTGAGGCTGCGGATCTGGTCGCGGATGCGCGTGTTCTTGAGCTGCGTGCGGGCCACCAAGGTCTCGAGCTGCTGTTGCGCCGCGCTGTCCGCGCCGGCCAGCGCGCGCTGGTGCAGCCCCGCGATCGACTGCACGTCCGCCGTCAGCGAGCGGATCTCGTCGCGCGCGTTCTTCACGCGCGCCAGGAAGTCCTGCTGCGACAGCGCCGGTGCCCCGCTGTCGCCCGATCCCGATCCCGCGCCGCCCGCCGCCGGCTGTTGTTGTCCGTACGGCTGCAGCTCGTGCTCTTCCTGCGTAGCGAGAAGGCAACACGCGTTAGCCGATTGATCCCCGCCTGCTCCGTGGGGGGTGAGGGTTGCATTCGAGAGCCGTTCTCGCGATGGAGATGGAGACGAGATGCCCGTGTTCGTTTGCCCAATCTTACCTGTCCGTACCCTCCATTTCCGTAGCCCCCCGACTCGGCGGCCGGTCCCTGGTTGTAGGGGTTGTTCTGGTATTGATTGTACGACATGGTTGCGTGCAATTGCTCGGTTGGCAATCGTGTGCGAGAGATGGCCGTGAACGCAAGCGATTCCCTCTTCGTCTCTCTCCGAGAGACAGCTACACACGCACAGACGGTGTAGCAGTTGGGGATGGGATGGATGGTCGGCTGGATGGTCGGTTGGATGGATGGATGGACGGACGGATCGGTGTGGCTGATTAAGGAAAATACACGCGTATGCGGCTAGGTTTTCTGTTTGCAGCACGGACGTTCCCGGCGGGCTTGGGAGGGTTCGAAAGAGTCAGGAATAAGGAAAGGGCGAGGAGGAGGAGGGGGTGGGACGAGACTGGTCCGTTTAGTCCTGGTCGTTGAAATTGCAGACCCGAGAAATTACAACTCAAAAGACGTTAGGGATGACGTTGGAACGGCTGAAAGTAGCCTGGGGCACCCGCCCAAAGCAGCAGCTCAAGCCGTCGTTAACCAAAAAAAAGCGCTCGGCAGGCGATCGCGTCCCTACGAAGCGGAGCCCAGCCCCTGCTGACTCTTCCGCTTTTCCCACCGGCTTTGTTCTGATCCCCTAAGCTCCGGTGGCTCCAGGAGGAGGGAAGTTTCTTTGCTTGTGAACAGGCGGGTCGCGAGCAGCACGTGTCACCGAAGCGGACGCTAGGCCGAATTGCCCGTTCCAGCAACCGTTTGTTTCGTTTCTTCGTGGCTGGGATCGACAGGCACCTGCCAGAATGTAGGTAGGGCACCTTGGGCGGTAGGTAGGGACGCGGGAAAGAAATGGCATGAAAGGTAAGGACAAGCCGCACGGCAGATGCTGGAGGTATGGCATCTTTTAAGGAAAACGGGCGATCTGCTAGCTGAGATCGATTGGGGCTGGATGCCCTGGAGCAACTCACCTAACGGGTACACATGCAGCCGAATGCCGCTGGATTCGGTTGGATGCACCTTCCCAATGAATGCTGTACATGTAACTATGAGGTATAAGTTCGGAGGCGATGGAGGCTGGACTGGGCTTGCTGCCCCGACACCCACACATGGCGAGTGCGATAGCGTCACCCAGCAAGGCTGTGCCGCCGGGGGTTGCAAGCAGCGCCTCCCGTCGATTTGGTTCGTTGTGCGGCGGCGGGGCCGGCGCCCTCCCAATTCTATCTGTGCCTCCCAGCCTGCCCAGTCAGCCTAGCCTGGCACAGCTGTCGCTCCTCCTAGGAGTTCAGGTAGGTACGACGCCTCCGTCCCCGGAAAGCGGCTGTGCTCCTTAGGTGCTTGTACGCGTCAACCCAAGTACGGGTAGCTAGCGTAAATACTCTCCACCAATCAGTGCGTATCTGATGCGACGAGGTAAAAGTCGGCCAGATACGAGGGGCAGAAGACACCATGTGCTCATAGAATGGCCCAGCTGCAAACGCCGTCCTTCTCTAAGGTTATGGCTCATGGAAGACCTTGCCTCAAGTTCCAGGTTACCGAGCACGCTGTTAAGAAAAGGACTAGCATGGAAAGAAAAGCACGGCTCGGTGTTGTAGATGGTCCGAGCTGACTGCGTCTTCAGGATGCCAGTCGTCGAAGATATGTTTATCTAGCCCAGCTTGCCTCTGGACTACCATCACACTAGCTACTTCTAGACACTCTGGAGCGTACATTAGGTAGAACACACGACCAATGCGTCTCCATCGCCCTCGCCCTGGTTTGCGTGTAAACTCGTTCCGATTTGGGCACCCAGTTTTACGAAGGTTATATGGATAACTTTTTGCCCTGTCACCAATGTACACTAGCGCCGAGGGCCCCGATCGATGAGATGCATAAAAAGCTGTGCCTAATAGACGAAGAATTCGCAAGTACCTGTGGGGCCTGGCCGGTACCTGACAAGTAATAAAGAAACTTTGGTCTCCTACCTCGGTGGAGTAGGTAGTTTCCCCTCCCTCCCCTTCTCGTTCTCTTTATTTCTCCTCCTCCTCCGCCTCGCCGAGGATCGCCTGCCGCTTCGCCGACTGCCTCTCCAGCTTCCGCTCGCGGGCGGCCTTGGTCTTCGCACGCTTGGCATCCATCTCCTCCTTGAGCATCCGCTCGCGGTGCTTCTCGGCCTTGGCGCGGTGAATCTGTGGCGGGACAACTGCGTATTAGCACTGCTGTTTTGCCTCACCTCCCCCGCTACCATGTGATAGCGGTGGCGATAGTAATGGTGATGGCGATGGTAACATACGTGCTCGACTAGGGCCCTCTTGTGCTTGAAGGTGTTACCCTTAGCCAGGTGGTACAGCTCATGGTAGAGGTGCTTGTCGATCTTGCCCGAGGCACGGTACTTGACGAGGAGACGACGAAGAACGCGCTGGCGGCGCATCCACAGAACTTGGCTGTAATCCCGCGACCATTAGTTCCCATTGATCTCTCCTGTATGGAATTCGCCTTCTTCCCTCGCATCCTAACCCCTCCGAGCGGCTGCTCGAGGGAGTGGGAGGAGGCCGTAAATCGCGATCACGTACCTAGGCATACGGGCATCGGCAGTACCCTTCCGCTTACCGAAGCCCCGGTGTCTGCCGATCCGCCGCGCGAGGTTCAGCTCGCGGGCGCGCGATCTGGAGTGCATAGTGACGGGCTTGCGGATGATGAGGCCATCGGAGACCAGCTTGCGGACGGTCTGGCGGGAGTTGGCATTGGAGATTTCGTTAACCTCGTTCGGGTCCAGCCAGATCTTGTTCTTGCCACATCCCAACACGGACGCGGCAAGGCGCTTCTGGGTTCGCAGATTGACCCTGCAAACGGCGACGAGCATTAAGTCAGCACTTTGGCGTCTCGACTCGGGGCCATCCTTTGTGCGCGCTCTCTCTCCTCTCTCGCCCCCCCATTGAAAAAAGATGCGCTCGAAGGAGGCAGATTGTTGGGCTAGTCCGCAATGATGGGTGAAGCAAATAGCGATGGGCAAACGACCACGAGCACGCAGTCGTCATCCATCGGCCGACCATTCCGCCTCCAAGAAACCCCATCTCCCCTGCCTCGCCGCGATAATCGATTGCCGCGGCAGGGCCACAGCAGCTCGTGATGCATCTGTGAAATGGGCGCTGGTACTCACATCTTGAAATCGTTGGGCGACGGTCGTGGGTGGATGGGTGGAAGTGACAAGAAAAAAAGTGAGGTGTGTGAACTCTTGGAGGATGGAGGGGAGCCTCAGCCGGCAAATGGCCCTGGAGATTTCTTGCGAGAGATTCTGTGGGCGGGACATGCGCTAGTCTGTTTTAGGCGAAGGCGAGGGCAGCCCTCAACACGTGACTCTTTATCACGTGACCAAATCTGCTGACCTTCGGAAACTCTTGTTGCTGTCCGTCGCAGCAATTCAAAAAAAGGCATAAATCCGTTAAGCAAGACGGCTGTTAAGATTCTAAAGTATTTTGTTCCGAAGGCCATCATGTCACAATTCCTGCGGCTACTCAAACTACGACCAATTTGCGGGCATGAATGCTCCCTCCGTAAGATCCGTCCATTGACTCAAGGCTGCTTAGGCAAGGAAGATACTACCAGCCGCCATCCGCACCTTTTCCCGCAGCTATTCCGTCCTGCTTAAAACACATCCGACCCTACATCCAACCTTCCCACGCTCCAGATCTCCTTCTCATCCTCGACTTCATCATTCGACAGCCCCAAACCACCGGCACCGCCCTCAGCTTCTCTCCTCTCGCGCACCTGGGCGCCGAGGCGCAGGGTAACCCGCTTGAAGTAGTCGCCCATGCTCCGCTTGGTGTTCGCCGGTAGGTCGGCTCCGGCCCCGCTCATGTATTTGTCAAAGACCTTGCTCTCCTCATCCGCCACCGAGAACAGGGCCACGAAGGCGGCCTCGGCGGCCAGCTTGACGGGGATGACCATGTCGCGCACTGAGGCGAACACGGGGGGAGCGAGGAGCGGGAGGTGCGGTCGTGCCATGTCTGTATGGACGCGGGATATGGTGCGGATCAGGACGAGGCCCAGTCGTCGAGAGTCCGTGGGGGCACCGGGCGGGATGATCTGGGCGACCGTCTCGAAAATCTTCTTAGTATCCTCGAAAGACTTCTGGCGATCTGACAGGAGATATTTGCCAGTGGCTAGAATTGCGTTTTCCGCGATGAAGATCTGTAGAGGCGCACGTCAAATTAGCATAGAAAGGCGGCTTCTCCAGAGGATGTGGCGACTTACGTTCTTGCTTGCCATCCCCTGGCTGAGCAGAGCGGGCAGATCTTCTGCCAAAGGGCTCTCGAAGAGCACCTCCGCCGACTCCGCCAGGACTGCATTCAACGCCAGAATGGACGCGTTGGTGAGGTTGGACGTCACCACCCGGTTCTTCAACAAGCCATTGGCAACCTCTTGCGGCACGTTCTTGATGAGCGCTCCGAGCAATTTCGCGTTCGTTATCGCCATTGCGTCGTCGTGCTCGTCAACGTCCATGTCGATGAGACCTAGGACAGCCGCACGAGAAGGCTCTCCCATGTTGGCACCGGCCTTGCTGATGACTTCAAAAAGAGCCTTGAGCATCGCGTTCTTCACTCCCGGATCTGTCGTTTTCGACCCTGTCACAAGTTCTGCAATGAGAGGATCCACACGGGGCGTGAACTTGATCAGGGTGCCCAAGGCCTTGGCTGCCCTTGTGCGCAGCAGCTCGCTGGATGTATCGGCAAGTGCTTTGGCAAACGTCCGCTGCAGCTGAGGCAGGAAGGGCTTGAGCGCCGTCGGCATCTTCTCGAGCAGATTGTTCAGGGTGAGAAGAATGGCAGACTTGACCTCGGTTGATCGCTCAGACACGACACGGATCAAGGGACCGGTGATCTGCGTGACAAAAGGCTTGAGGGAGTTCTCGCTCGTCCGGTCTACGATGTCCGAGATAGCGAGAGCGGCGTGTGTCCGCTGCTCCGGCGTTCCGTTCATGAGACCCTGTAGGAAGATGGGCAGCAGAGCGTTGATACCCTTTGGTAATTCGAAGCCCGGCAGGTTGGCGCCGGCGACGCCGACCTGGAGGAGCGTCTGCCTGGTTGAGGGAACGAGAGCCTCCATCTGCTCTTTCTTCAGCTTTCTGGTGAACTCGTTTAGCGCGCTCCAGGCGGCCTTGACAACCTCGTGGTCGCCATCGCTAAAGGAGATGAGAAGACAGCGGATAATGTCCTGGTCGTATCTGGAGTAGTCGACGTCTGCCACGGCGAAGAACTTGGCCAGATGGCGTGCCGTTGCCGCCCGCTTGCGGCGGTCGTCGTGCTTCATGAGCTGGAGCAGCACGTTCATGACGGTGTTTAGGCCGTCATATTCGTCAATAGAGAGGATGACGATGTTGAACGAGCTATCCAGATCTTCCCGCAGCTCATCGTCGTCGCAGCCAACTATGTTGTCCATCAAAGAGTTGATGATGTTCGGCAGGCGGCGGTTCATAGCCGCGCCTGCAACCTTGGACAGAGATGCCAGCGCTTTTGCGTTGAACGCCGAGATCGGTGGCGAGATGAGCGTAGGGATGAGGTTGGGCAGAATGATGTTCGACCTTGTGGTCTCCGTCAAGAGCGTCAGCAAGGCGGACAAGGCATTGTCAGCATCCTCGTCGGACCGGAGAAGGTTGAGCAGGAACGGCAGCACCTGGTCCACGGCGCGCTTCCCGAGGATCTGTTGGAGCGAGTCGAATGCCTCGGCTGCGGCTTCCCGGACGTCTTCGTCGGAGTCGGTGAGAGCCGTGCGGACGACGGAGATGAGGATTTTCTCGTGTTCCTCCAGAGCCTCGGGAGACGCGGACGAGATGAGCTCTTTCAAAGCAAGACAGATGCCCTGCTTGGCATCCGTATCCGTCGACATCTGGAGGCCTTCTTCCAAGGTGGGCAGCAAGCTCGACAGCACGTTGTCACCGGCTCTTCTGATCAGCTCACCGAGAGCATTACTCGCGATGACTTTGTGTTCCATGTTGGAGCTTCCAAGGCGGCGAATGATGAGCTGTGTGATGCTAGGAACCAGCTCCTTGAGACTCTTCGGGCTAGAGACAAGGGCTTTCCAGACCGTAATGGCAGCGGAACGGACGGCCCCGGCAGTATCGCAACGAGACACATAGAGTGCGGATAGGATCTTGTTCCTCTTCTCCTCGCCGAGAACCTCGCGCAGGGAGGCGCCCGCTTCCTTGACGTCCTCTTCCTCGATCTCTTGGTCTTGTTCGGCCTCTTGTTTGGCGGTAATCCCGGAGAGGTTGAAGAGGAGATCTCCCACCAGCTCAACGGAACTCAACCGGATACGCCAGCTGTCGTCCGCCAAACCTCGCTCAAGCTCGGGCAGGAGCAGATCGACTGCACGGGTAGCAAAGTTCTTGACCAGCAGCCTTCCTGCTCGGAGGGCAGTCTCGCGGATAGACTCCACATCATCAGCCAAGCCAGCGAGGATAGGAGGGATAATGCGGCCCAGATAATTGGCAAAACTGTTGCCGAAGCATACGGGCAAGAAGATGAACAGCGACATGAATCCCTCCCGGATGGCGGGCTTGGCCGACTCGACGTTCTGAAGGATAGTCGGAAGGGTCTCCTCCAAGCGGGTGGTTCCCAGGCCGGCAAGGACCTCGCTGAGAGCCTGGGCTGACCCGAGCCTGTCTCCAGCACCTGTGTCCGACTTGAGGGTCTGCATGAGCCCCGGGATGAGGTCCGGCAGGGCGTCTTCGCCGAGCTTCTCCACTAGCGAACCTAGGGCCCTGGAAGCCGTCGCACGAGTGGTCGGGACGGGGTCGACCACGGCAATTTTCAGCCCGGCCACAAGAACAGGGAGGTGCGCGACCAGGTCTTTCTTCTCGGTGAGATGCGCCAAGCTTCCAATGACCTGAGCGGCCTTCCGCTTCGTGTTGGATCGATCGGCCAATCCCCGCTGCAGGATCCGGCTGACTAGAGCAAGGGACGGCGCGTCGAGGTAGTGGACGAACTGCACCTTGATGAGGGAGTCGAGCGCCTCGTCCGTGTACTTTGTCGGGTCGCTGAGGGCCTTGAGCAAGACGTCAACCAGACTCTTGACCTCGGGGTTGTTAATGACCTCTCCGAACCGCTTCAAGCTTTTGTTCGCGGCAAGCCGCACCTCCTTGTGGCTGTCGTTCAGCACGGCCGTCAGGGGCGGGATGATCTCGGGCAGGCTCTGTGAAAGCTGCTGAGGATCGAGGTACGCCATGGCGCCAAGCAGATCGCATGCCCCCTTCTTACTCCTCCATTGCTGGTCATCTAGGCCGTCGAGAAGGGTGGGCAGGATCTTCTTGACACCGTAGGAGCTGAGCTTGGCAAAACAAGCCTTTGCAGCGGCGAGAGAGGCATCACGAACGTTTGTGTTGCTGTCACCGAAGCCTGTGAGCAGCTGCAGCACGATCTGGATGGCGTAGGGCTCGAACAGCCTTCCGAGAATGGTCGAGAGTAGCTCGTACGCAAGCAGCGCGGCCTCTCGCTGGCTGGCATCTTTCTTATTCTCGATCGCGCTCTTGAGCGTCGTCATGATGCGGTAGTCCTTGAGGACAGTGATGCCGCGGCCGGCAACCAGTCCGGCAAGACCATACGCCGCGCCTCGCTGAGTCGCATACTTCTTGGAAGTCAGCAGGGTTTCCAGGATCTGGTCGAAGTACTTCGATGACTTGTCCCCGGACGTCCGAACCAGCGGCGGTAGGCACTCCGCCACGGCGTATTGGACGGTCTCAGACGGCGTGCTCAGCGTTGCAAGTAGCCTTTGAATGACGACGGGGATCTTCGCATCGCCCGGCTTGAGATGTCTAGCAAGCGCGCCGTACATGATAATGACGGCCTCATTCACCCGATCAGCGGCCTCGGAGCCCTTGTCGGGTGCTTCCAGTGTCTTTTCGAACGTCCTCATGAGCCTGTCAACAATGGGCTTGCCGTGCTCCTCGATGGCCCGGATCGCTGCGTCGAGCATCTCTTGCCTCACGGTGGCGTTCTGATCGCCCAGGGGCCCTTGCTCAATGAGAAAGTTGAAGAATGGGTCGAGCTGCAGCTTGTCAAGATGAGCGGCCAGCTCTTTGAAGGCGAGCGCAATGCCGTGCCTGGCCTCCCAAGGGTCGGATAAGTCCATCTTCTTGGGCATGCCGAACTCGTCTAGTTGGGGCACGCGAGGCTTAGCAAACTCTACGTAGGACGACCGGAGCCGCTCTAGGATACTAGGAATGGCAGAGGAATGAAGAGACGCGGCTTCGGCAAGTGACCGAGCTGCTGCTCTCCGGAGTTGGGCGTCCTTGTTCTCCAAGTAGAGTAGCATCTTGAGAGCCAAGTCTGGCGACGCCTGAAAGTCGCTCTCTTCCCATATCTCTCGGCCTAGATCGACATTTTCGTCGACGTCGTCGTGGCAGCTGAGCCAGATCTCCTCTGACGGAGGAAGATCGCTCATGTCCACTTCTGCGCTGATCGACTGAAGAACGGTAGCTCGCACTGAAGTCTGTGGCACAATGGCACCGCGGGTGAGGACGTCGACCTCTTCCCGGGTGATATTGGGCGCAATACAGCGGACCATATCGGAGAAACAGTCCTTGATGATCTTGTAGTGCTGGCTATACTGCTGCATCGAAGCGATAAGAGCGGACAGCAGCTCGGCGCGGGGGATGGCCTCATCCGCACAGGCGTCGGTGTGGAAGGAGAGGAATTCGACGGCCAGGACTAGTTGGGCGTCGCGATCATCTTCCGAAGCAGCGAAACCTCCCTTCTGGAGAATCAGGAGAATGAGCGGCAGGATGTAGATGAGAGTGACTGTGTCGAAGGGACGCTGTTCGCCGGTGAACCGCAGACGATACAGCACCCGCGTGACAAGGTCGCCTAGAGGCTCTTCCTTCAAGTTGTCGGGCAGCGAGACATCGTGAGCTCGTAAGGTTGCAACGCCAATGAACGGCCGGATCGCGCCGAGGCGGGTCGCGATCCGGGTGGCACACGATATAAACGCCTGCGGGGCGGCGTCGCCAGTAATCAAATAAGCTCCGGCATCAACGGCATCGAGGAGCGACTTGACGGCAGGCCCCATCCATACGGTTGCGTCTGTCGGCGGACCTGTGGCGAGGCCACTAATAACACCAAGGCCGCGCATCAGTCGGGCTTCCACCGCACGTACGCGTTGCCGGATCTCGGCCTCTTTTTTGAGCTGAGCATTGACCTTTGCTGTCTCGTCGGCGGTGAGCTTCTTCTGCTGGCCCTTCTTTTGGGCCAGCTGGGCGCGGAGTTCTTCCTCCCACTTTAGGGTATCGTAGTCCTTGCTGCTCTTGCTGGGGAGATTATTGGACTTCTTGGCAAGGACATCGATGAATGCCGTACCTTCGGGAGTCCGGAAGATGGCTGCTTCTACCGGGCCGATGCTGTGCAACTCCTCCACCGCCAGGTCGTCCTGCATCAGCTGGATGATGCGTGGCGCCATAACTTCGGGGGCCACGAAAACGAGCTCGGCGGCGGCCTTGTAGGCAGCAGTTTTGACCGCGTTCGACTAGAAGGAGGGAAGCTGCAATTAGCGCGAGAAATCTATGGCTATTGGCGGCATCTGGCCTTACCTTTTGATCTAGCGGGGTCCTGGCGGCGATCTCCTGAAGTAATGCCTCCTCGTACTTTTGGGCCAGGCCCCCGGGATCAAGCCCAACGCGTAAGCACAAGTCAATCCAGCTGCAACGGGGGGTCAAAGTTGGGTGGGCAAGCACCACGAGCGAGCACATCTGAGCTTCGAGGGCATCCTTGTCGGCCTCACCGCCCTGAGCACGAGCGAACTCTTCGGGGCTAAGACAGATAGATTTGAGGACCTGGTGCAGTTTCTCGTTACCGGCCTTTGCTAGAGTCGCCGCGCTGTCTTTGTCCCCAGCCTCGACGGATTCTATCCAGTGCCAAACGCCACTGATCACCGTCTTCGATACACGCGTAGGGGAGCGGATGTACAGGTCTGACAGGGCCCGGCAGGCCTCCTTCTGAAGCTTGGCACTCACGGTGACCGAAGAAATCAGATAGATAAACGCCTGTGCCCATGCCAAGCTAGGACTGGATCCCTCATCCGGCTCAAGAGAGCTGAAGGCTACCGAGAGAGCCCGATGGACCCAGCGCAGGTCGTCATCCGAGATGAGTCTGCCGTACACCCTGGGGTCAAGCAGAAAAGAGGGTTTGGGCCCGGCCTGGAGGCACTGCTTCGGCAGGGAAAATTTCTTCGACAGCGCGCTCAGGCTGGCGCTGGCCGTACTCTGCAACAGAAAAGGGGCCACGGCGCAGACGACAAATGCCCCTATGGCAATACCGCTCTGCGCGGCAGCAAGGGGATTCGCAAGGACTTCGTTGTAAGTGTCGAACAGGGTGGGAAGGATCGCTTCCGCAAGCTTGACTGCACCGGATCGCATGGCGTCCGATGACGCCGTATGAACGTCGTATAGCGCCTGGCCTGCCGCCAGGATCCACACGCGACGGGAAGGAGGCTTCTTGTCGGCGAGGCCCTTGATATAAGCGTCCACAGCCGGCTTGGGCGGGTCGCCGCCGCTGATGAGCAATCTCTTGACCGAGTCGCTCAGAGCCGCTGTCTCTGCCGTTAGAGCCGCCTCGTTGCCTTCCTTGGCGGTCGCGGCCGGCAGACCGGCAGCGATCTTGGCGGCAGTGGCATCCAACTTGGGCACGGACAGCAGCATCTCGGCGTGGATGATTTTGTGATCTGCGGAAGCCAGTTTCCCAGTCTTGAGTGGTGTCAGGATCTCATCGACCACCTGGTCCATGGCTGCCAGGTCGGAGCACCGTGCGGCGATCTCTCGGAACGCCGAGACTGCGCCGCTACGAATTGCTGCGTTGGTGGACTTGACGTTGGATAGTAGCGGCTTCAGGAGGTGGCCACTCAGGATCTTGGAGAGATCGAACTCCTTCGGGAGAGCCCGAACGAGAGGGCTAACGAGGTCATTCAAGACAATCTCCGGGGCCCTGAGGAGCGCCTTCTCCAGAGAAGATATAACCTCCTTTTCGAGCTCGTCCATAGATACAAAACTGCAGAAGAAGTCACGAAGCCCGTCGGCAACGTGGCCGGCCAAGGCGACTTTGGAGCCGATGACCTCTCTCGTGTAGAAAGCGAAGTACACCGGCTTCAGCTTCTCCAGAACCGGCCTGGCCTTTGCGTTCCGAGAGCAGACGCCAGCGACCACGCCGAGGAAGATGGAATACTTGGCTGTCGGCTGCGGGCCCTTGGCGGCGAGAAGCTGAACGACATCGGTGACTGCCTTCTCCCTAGTGTCGTCGAAGGAGATAAGCTTCCTCAAGCCGCGGCGCGTGACCACCAGCGCCGAGTGCGCTACGGCCTCCTTGGTAGGGGGGTGCAGAGATTTCTCCAGCGCTTCTGCATCGCTGAGTATGATGTCCTTGCCGAACGTATCCCAGAGGGTTGTCCCCGCTAGGTGCTGTATGAGGAGGCTGCACCACTCCACAAGCACGAAGGCGCTGCCGGTGGCGATGCCCGACTTCTGAGACTCCTGGCGAATGGCTGCGACGAGCGGAGACAGCAGGGCGGCATCTCGCTTGTCGCAGATGGTGGCGAGGCACTGCTGGACAGCTCTCCGCGAGGGCCGGTCTTGGTAGAAGGCATGGGTCCAGAAGAGGATAGGCAAGAGGCTGGCGACGGCCGCCCGCTCGATGTCTGGTATAGGGAGCCTTTTTAGCCCGACATGCTCACGAAGAGAAAGCTCAGGGGCTGGACAGTTACCTTTCCGCGAGATCTCGTCGTTGATAGCACGCAATTGGGCCGTCCGGGCTGCTGTCGAGGAAGACCTGAGGGCGTGGCGAGCAGTTTGCCAGTCGAAACTTCGGGCAACGTCGCTGCCACCACCGTCGACCTCCACTTCAGTCATTTTGGCGATGTCGAGGGATTAGCGCTATTCGCATGGCGCTCGATAGCAACAACAACACCCGCGTTTCAGGCCGGTTGATTCTCCCTCGTGGCAGGCCTAGCAGGTTTACGGTCCCATCCCCTGCATGGATTAAAGCAGAGCAGCCTGTCGCCTCGAGCTGTCGGGCAATTCAGGTCGGGGCGGAGATTCTTTCTTGGCCGCAGTGGATCTCCCGACGAAATACTCAGTAATAGTAGGGCTGGTGGGCTGTAAAGTAGCGGCACAAATTTGAAGAGGGGCCTTCCAGGTGGGATGCTAGATAGTGCTGCTGAAATAGGAAGGCGGTCAAGGCGATGTGCCTGTAATGCGGAGGAGGGGCAGCAGCTGGATTTTTTATCAGGGGCGTGCCAGGGCGGCCTAGCGCTAAAAGCTCCCTCGGGTACCTAAGCGGGCAGCAAGCAGTTTAGGCATGCGCCTCTTACAAGCAGCAGAGCACTCTCAAGCTCCACTTCCCACTCCAGAGGTCCAGCAAGTCACCAGTTGCCTTCTTAGTTTGTCTCGCAAAAATCGGGCCCTGACTTGTGGCGTCGTTTCTCGTTGGGCAGTTCCGATTTACCTCTCTTCTCCTTGCTCTCAATAGCTTTCTTGTACCCTTTGTGACGCTGCGTCTCCATCGCCGAGTTCTGTCTATCGCATCTCTCTCCAGAGCAGCACCATGGCGGGCGGCAATAAGAAGAAAAAGAAGCCTGCGGCCAACCCTGCCAGAGGCTTTGCAACCACCTCTATTGCGTCTAAACCGAGGGTCGACCCCGCTGAGGCCACTGAAGGCACTGCGCTGCAAGGCACCGCTGCTCAGGGCCGAGACAAGAACCAAACGGCCAAAGGAGCTGTGTCACCGTCAAAAGCTGTCACGGATGATGCGTCGGGCGGCCCAGCCAACCTGCCGGAGAAGGGCTTGAGCCCCGAGGAGTTCGAAAAGCAGCTGGAGGAGTCCGAGCTCCAGCTGCTCGTCGAGAAGCATGCGCAGAAAGTCAGGCGCGATGCTCAGCGCCAGAAGAGCCGGCTAGAGACGGATCGTCGCCTCCTTAGGGGTCAGGCCGAGCCTATCTACGCCAAGAAATGGCTGCCGCCCGAGCTGATGGATCACATCCTCGACCTCATCCAAGCGGAAGGTCGCTTTGCTGCATCCAGCGTCGTCACCGATGCCCCTGCCAATGGCAAACTCCCACCCGAAGAAGACCTGACCATCAAGCTCTGGACCTTGCAGCAGACTCTTCTGACCGCTGGCTTTGCGGAGGAGAGGGTACAGGCGGTCCTGAAGTATGTGCTCGACATTGCCCTGCATGTCAGCAGCCGCAACAAGGACTCCTCCATATGGGGCCTCGACGAGGCGCTGGACTGGCTAGCGAGAGAGTGCTCTCTCGAGGAGCTGCCGGACTACGATCATCAGCGTGGCCGACCGGGAGCCAAGCTGCTAGCCGGTATGCGCACCCCCTCATCATCTGTTCTCCAAAGCTCCCCTCCTTCGAATGACAGTGACTATATGGCGGCCCTTTCTAATACCATCTCCGCGCCATCAGATACTCCTCCGTCGGAGACCCCTCTGCAATCTGGTGCCACCACCCCGGGGTCCCTGGAGGCGGACATGCCGCTAAAGTCTGGGAGCAAGGCCAGAGACAGGCTCCCCTTCCGGACACCGAGACCGCTGGCTACGAAGAAGCCGGTCGTCACATACGACAGCGACATCGAGCCGGATGAGCTCGTGCCTATGTACTTGGAAGCGAGGTCTAGAGTCTTCGAGATCCAGCGGCAACAGCAAGACCTGCCAAAGGGAAAGAGCCCAAAGCCAGCGTCCCGATCAACCCAAGAGGATAGCTCAGACGGGCTGGAACTGGCGAAGTTGTTGGCGAAGGTTGACCGGATAGAAAAGGATGTGCTCTTCGACAAACCTCTAGCGGAGCAGCAGTGGCGGACTAAGAAGATCATCCTGGAGAGGGACTTCGCTGCGGCCAAGAAGAAGAAAGCTGAGGAGGCCCAGCGGGTCAGCGAGTTGGCGGCAGATTCTGATTCCGGCTCCGACTCCGAGTCCGAGTTTGGGTCCCAGGACGGCGACGTCAACGAGGAGGCCAAACGGATCGCTGCGGAAGTCTTGGCACAGAACGAGGATAGTGACGACGACGCTGTTGCCAACCTTTTTGCGAGCTTGCCCGTGGCCGAGGTCGATCCGGCGACAGGCAAGACGAGTACTGTAATCAACAATGCCGACGGCTCGAGGATTCTCATCCGGGATTTTGGAAAGTGGACCGGTATGACCCCGATGAGGGTCCTAGAAGAGGCGTGTCGCTCGAGGTAAGCATCCATCTTGGCTCGGATAGTTGTGCGAGTGAGGCACTAAAACAGACGTCAGGGACTCGTCCGTCCGGATATCGTATCAGCTAATATCGGAGGCTACCTTTGCCAACCGCCATCAAGTCAGCATCGTCTGGGCGAAGGCCCAGGAAGTCCCCCAAATATCGCCGATCCCCAACATCGATACGGTGATGCAGCCAATCCACTTCACTTTGAGGATGACCACGATAGCTACGCCCGATGCTAAGCAGTCCGAGGCCTATATCGCCACGATAGCCCTGTTCGTGATCTTCGGCACCTCTGGAAAGGATGAAAAGGTGTCCTTCAAACTTCCGGCCGTCTGGCGGGATCTCTGGTCGGAGCTGGCCGAGAGCAAGAAAAGCGAGGCCGACGCGCAGGACCGGACAGTCGTCAAGGAGCTCCGCGAGCTTGTCCGACAGAGACGGGACCAGGAGCTCGAAGACGGCGTGCTGCTCCAGGGGGCCTTCCGCGGACGGGCAGCAGGCAGAAACGCCGCCGACTCCGGAGAGGAGTCCGGCCCAGATAGGGGCAGGCGCGCTCAGGGAGATGCGGACTACTACCGCAAAATCTGGTACGAGAAAAGCAGTTCGGTTAGATTCCAGACGATGCTGGTGAGACCTACCCACCCCCCCTCCATTTACCTTTTTTTTGTTCTCGTTACTGACCAGAAATAGCAATCTCGCATGCAATTGCCCATGTGGGCCTTCCGCCAGCAGGTTTTGGAGACGGTCGATCGCGAACAGGTGGTCATTATCTGTGGAGAGACCGGCTGGTACGTCAACCCCAACCGCTGAACCCCCTCTGCCATCCTCTCTCCACCTCTTCAGGACTATAACTGAGATATCCCTTTTGTCTGTAGCGGCAAGAGCACGCAGGTGCCTTCGTTCATCCTCGAGCATCAGCTGTCCCAGGGAAAGCCGTGCAAGGTCTACTGCACGGAACCTCGGCGTATCTCGGCCATCTCCCTAGCGCGGCGCGTGAGCGAAGAGCTAGGCGAGGGCCGGAACGACTTGGGCACCCCGCGGTCTCTAGTGGGCTATTCCATCCGCCTCGAGGCCAACACTTCACGGGAGACCATGCTAGTCTACGCCACCACGGGCATCGTTATGAGGATGCTTGAGGGGTCGAGCGACCTGCGCGACATCACCCACTTGGTCCTGGACGAGGTCCACGAACGCTCCATCGACAGCGACTTCTTGCTGATCGTCCTCAAGAAGCTGATGGTGAAGCGCAAGGACTTGAAGGTGGTGCTCATGTCGGCCACCGTCGACGCCGAGCGCTTCTCGAAGTACCTGGGCGGAGCCCCCGTGCTCAATGTCCCCGGGCGGACCTTCCCCGTCCTGGTCAACTACTTGGAGGACGCGGTCGAGATCACGGGCTATTCGACCGACCAGCGGGCTAACGAGGCCGCGGTGGAGCTCGACGACGACCTGATCGAGAAGGAGGCGGAGGCGTCGTCGAAGCCGGAGCTGATAAAAAGTCTCAAGACGTACTCGACGCGAACGCGCAACACGATGGCCCAGCTAGACGAGTACGAGATCCAGTTCGACCTGATCGTGCAGCTGATCTCGCGCATTGCCAAGGACCAGTACTACAGCCCCTACAGCAAGGCCATCCTGGTCTTCCTGCCCGGCATTGCGGAGATCCGGACGCTGAACGACCTGCTGTTGGGCGAGAAGGCCTTCTCCACGAACTGGCTGATCTACCCGCTGCACTCGACGATCGCCACGGAAGAGCAGGAGGCGGCCTTCCTGGTCCCGCCAGCCGGCTACCGGAAGATCGTGCTGGCGACCAACATCGCGGAGACGGGTATCACCATTCCGGACGTGACCTGCGTCATCGACACCGGCAAGCACCGGGAGATGCGCTTCGACGAGCGGCGCCAGCTGTCCCGGCTGATCGACACGTTCATCTCGCGGGCCAACGCGAAGCAGCGCCGTGGCCGAGCTGGCCGTGTGCAGGATGGCCTCTGCTTCCACCTCTTTACGAAGTACCGCCACGACAGCATCATGAGCGACCAGCAGACGCCGGAGATGCTGCGGCTGTCGCTCCAGGACCTCGCGATCCGTGTCAAGATCTGCAAGCTCGGCGCCATCGAGGAGACCTTGGGCCAGGCGCTGGATCCGCCGTCGACCAAGAACATCCGCCGGGCCATCGACGCTCTTGTGGATGTGCGCGCGCTGACGGCGGCAGAGGAGCTCACGCCGCTGGGCTTGCAGCTCGCGCGGCTGCCCCTCGATGTGTTCTTGGGAAAGCTCATCCTGATGGGAACCATCTTCAAGTGCCTGGACATGGCGGTCACCGTCGCGGCCATCCTGTCGTCCAAGTCGCCCTTTGTGGCGCCGTTTGGCCAGCGCGCCCAGGCCGACGCCGTCAAAATGGGCTTCCGGCGCGGCGACTCGGACCTCCTTACGGTGTACAACGCGTATCTGGCCTGGAAGCGGGTGTGCCAGTCAGCGGCGTCGGCGTCGGGCGGCGGCGAGTTCCAATTCTGCCGCAAGAACTTCCTGAGTTCGCAGACGCTGGCCAATATCGAAGACCTCAAGGTGCAGCTGCTGGTGGCCCTTGTCGACGCGCGCTTCCTGCCGCTCACGGACGAGGAGAGAGGCCGGCTAAACCGGCTCCGCTACTCGGCCTCGGGGCCGCGGAAGCGCCGCCAGGCCTTCGCAGACGTGCCGCAGCGCGTGGACCTCAACAGCGACAACGACCTAGTGGCGCAGTCGGTCATCGCCTGGAGCTTCTACCCGAAGCTGCTAGTGCGCGACGTGCCCGGCGGCCGGGGCCTGCGCAATATCGGGAACAACCAGTCGATCAGCCTGCACCCGTCGAGCGTCAACCGCGGCCACAACGAGCTCCGGTGGATGTCTTACTACCACATCATGCAGGCCAAGTCGGCCTACAACGCGCACGACACCACCGCCGCCGAAGCGTTTCCCATCGCCCTGCTCTGCGGCGACGTCCGCTGCGACGTACGTTGACTTGCTCTCGCCTTCACCCTTCTTCCTCCTTCTCTCCGGTGGCATCTCTTTCTATTAGGTACCTACTTACTGACTCGTACTCTACCCTCGCAGATGTATTCCGGCGTACTCATCCTCGACGGTAACCGTGCCCGCTTCGCCGTTCCGGACTGGAAGACGATGCTGGTGATCAAGGTGCTCCGCGCGCGACTGCGCGAGATGCTGACGCGCTCGTTCAAGATGCCGGGCAAGCCGCCTACGCAGGAGCGCTGGCTGGAAGTCTGGCAGCGCATCTTCTCTCAGGACTTCGACGCGGACAAGGGCAGTGCGGGTGGCCTTGTCACCAAGGGCCCCTAACTTGACTCTTTACATAATTGGACATGATGTGGCTCGGGCGGCACAGGGATACGATGGACGGGGTTTCTCCTCACAGGACGGGTTGGTATAACTGACGGTCGGCCCGGCTCGGCGATGTGAACTAGGAGAAAGGATAGCATTGCGATCCCGGAGTAAGGAAGGGTTGGGTGGTCTCGGGGAGGGGCGCCCTCGGTTTTACGAACTGTATGCTATGCGCAATCACCTCACCCCCCCTTCCCCCCCTTTAACCCCATAGGCAGTCTTGTGGAGATTATACACGCGACGATTTGCTTTTTATATCACGGACGAACTGGACGGGCTGGACGAGCTGAGCAAGCTCAACGTGAAGCTGCCTTATTACCCGTCTCCCGAATGATACCCATGCCGGATGGGCGTCGAATTCTAACTGCGATGCCTGACGCAGCTACCACAACCCACACAGCCAGCTATAGATAGCTAGCAAATACTCCCGATTCATCCTGGAAGCTCCAATAACCTCTTCGGATGCGCCGGAGCCTCGCAGAGCTCGGCGATGGTGGGACCACCAACGGTCGTCATCGCGGGACTCGACAACGACGACACCAGGCCGGGACCAGGACTGAGAACAGCAGCACTCCCAGCGGCGGCTCCCGTACCCTCCTCCCCCCCGCCTGCTGCTGTTCCTGCTGCTCCTACTCCTGCTCGCCCCCGCCGCCTCCGCCAGCGCCTCCGCAGCGCGACGAAGGCGCCCGCACCGCCGAGGCCCAGCATGCCGAGAGTGACGACGATCCCCGTCGCAAGGGACACGATGAAGATGAGGCGCGACGACGACGCCGCATCCTCCTCACTGTCAGCTGTGGCGGCAATGTTGTTGTTGCTATTGGGCAGGGAATAAGAGGAAGAGGAAGAAAACGAAGAAAAAGAAGACGTAGCCGACGGCATTTCGAGCACGGAGGTGAAAATAGACGACGGCGGCGGCGGAATGCCAAGCAAGGAAGAGGGCAGGGGCGGGATCGTAAAGGTCATGGTGGTGGCGCCGCCTTCGCCCTCCGGCCCGATGGTTGGGTCGCCTTCGAAGATGCTCGTGGAGGTTATGATCGTCTCGCCGAGGGGGAGGCCCACGGCCCATGTGGCGCTGCCCAATGCGGTGGGGGGGGCTGGAGATGGGGACATTGGGTGTGTATCTGTGTAAGTCTAGGTCGTTTGGTGTCGAAAGAGATTGAACTTCTCTATTACGACAGCTACTTACGCGGCGGAGGAGCTATAGGTGCTGCTGCGCGAGGGGCGATATTTTCTGAGTGCTCGGAATGGCTGCTGTTCTTGCTATGCAGGCTATTATTGGCGCTTGCAGATGCGGCTTGGTGGGAGAGGAGGAAGATGAGGAGGATAAGGCGCAAGTGTAAAGTGGGGGCTGTGAAGGGCCTCCCCCTGGAGAAGGACGAATACGGAGGCGGCATGGCGGTCTAAAGAGAGGGAGGTAAGTGGAATGGCGCCGTCTTTTTTCTATTGTGATAATACGTGTGTGTGTATAGCTTCTTCAAGCTCCCTTAGAGATTCTCGAAGATGTGAGCAGAGGCTTGGAGAAAGCACGAGAAGTGGAGGCGAGGACGGAGAATGGGGACTAGAGAACAACGAACGGTAGGAGAGAGAGCAGGTCTGGGAAGGGCAGGGGGGAGGGACAGGGGGAAGACGCGAGGCCCGAGTCTTTCACGGGCCTCGATATGTGTCTAGTAGGTACGTAGTGATTAGGTAGGCCCGTCACACTCGAACTATCATACCATGTTTGCTTGCCTACCTGCCTACCTGCTTGCTTGCTTTTCTCCGCCATCCTCCCTCCTACCAGCCAAAGCCTACCTATGCCGTCCTAAACGACGCACCCAAGCGACAACAGGCCGATTCGGCCCCCCCTTCCCCGTCGTACCCGATCAAGGCCTTCTGACAGCAGCCGGACTAGCACAGTCAATCCCCACAAATATCTGGTGCGGCCAGAGAAGAAGAGCCGGACGAGGTACACACCGGAGCGGAAGGCCAGCCCAATGGTGGAGGTAGGTAAGTACTACCTACATGGAACCTTACCTAGGTCTGTACCTGTGCTCACGGAGCCAAACTTTTCTCCATTGTACGACAGGGGACAGAAAAGGGTTAGGCAGACAGGACCGGTGTGCTAGGACTTATTACTTAGTAGTTGGAGTGTTTGCTTCCCCGACCATCTATCCATCGGCATTCGGGAAAGGGGGAAACAGACAAACAAACATACACCGATAAGTTGGAAAGTTGCCCTGCGTCAAAGGTTACGAAAGTAACAGCTAGCGAACATAGCGAGGGCGAAGAAGGCGGTGTGTCTTCCGGACTAACGGCCTGCTATCCGGGCAGAAATCAGAGTGGCGCCCCCTTAAGCGATCGAATTACCTACTCCTGGCTACGTACCTCCTAGGTAGGTAGTATCAAGTACTAGGCTATCACCGAGTAATCTGGATGAACGCTGTAACACCTTCCACAGGACTATTACCTATTACCTCCCTGCCTAGTGTACCGGCGTACGTGATCACCTCGCTTCCTCACCGCTCTCCCACCTCCCATACAAATCTACCAAGGCCCCTCGACGCATCTTTTCTGTCCCTGTCCAACCCAAAAGAAGAAGTACCTACGGAACAAGCAAAGAGGTACCCAAGGTACGACGACCGAGTAATACGCCCTTTTCTTTTCGTCGGAGCCTAAGGATAAAGAGGATTCGTTTGTCCTCCGTCTTTTAATTATTCTGGGACGAGTGTCTATATAGATACGTAGGAGTCAGAAAGTCAGTCAGGGTTGGCTAGAGAAATGGCAGAAATGCAAGTAAACGTTAGGAAGTAATAAAGTAGGAGAATAGTAGGAAAGAGAGCAAAAAAAGGGGTTAGCCTACTTGGTCAAATGGGACCCCGAGCCGAATTCGACTCGGGCGCAGCCAGGCTTAGAGCCGAGGCCGAGGCTGGCGATCGAGCTGTCGGGGAGACCCTTCCCAGAAGAGAGAGGCAGCCCGCCGACGAAGACGTCGTCGTCGTCCTCGCCGCCCTTGGTCTTGGCGCTCTGGCTCTGGCCTTGGCTGCGGCCCTGGCCTCGGCCTCGGCCCCGGCGCCAGCAGCACCAGCGGAGCATCTGGTCCCAGCGCACGCGGAGCAGGCCGAAAATTAGGGCCGCGCCGACGGCGCCCACAACGGCCACGGAGCTGGCGATGGAGATCCAGATGACGGTCAGGACGGGCACGCCCATCGTGTCGCCGGCGCCGTCGTCGGTCAGGGCTCCATCGTCCATCGTGGGAGCGTTCGACCGGGCCGCAAGGGCGACGTCGGCGTGCGTCTCCGTCGCTGGCACCGGCCCCTTGACGGATTGGAACAGCGGCAGTGGCAGCGCCAGGGTCACCGTGGGCAGGGGCGTGTTCAGGGGGACCATGCCCGAGTCGTGGGTCATGATGGGCAACGCGTCCGGCCTTCCGGCCCGGGAGTCAGCCCCGGCTTCCGTAGTCGCCATGCCCGAGACTCTGGCGCTGGCGCTGGTGGGAGATGTGTCGCTCATGATGGTGGCGGTGCTGCCCCCTGTGCCGATGGTGCTCGTCCAGCCTGAAGTTCATATCTGATGTTAGAGACAAGAGGAAGACAAGGAAGACGAAATGACAAGAACACACCGGTGAAAGTCAGTACCAGCATGTGCTGCAGGCAGTTCACGATCTGCGACATGTGGTCGGCGCAGTAGAACAGCACGGACAGGTCGTCGTCGGCAGCGCCCGGATCGCCCTCCTTGCTCTGGTTGGAGCATTGGATGACGCCCATGTCGCCGCTGACGTCGTCCAGATAGGGCATCCAGTCCTTGATGCAGTATTTGTTGCACGCCCCCGCGTCCTCCGGCCACTCCGGGTCGGCGCAATTGGGCCGGTAGTACTCCGTGTCGTTGGAGAAGGGGTTGCCCTGCCCCTCGGCCTCCGCCACGCCCACCGCGCAGAGCGGCCCGTCCAGGCAGACGTCGCCGCGCTTGCAGCAGATCTTGGAGTTGTTGGCGCACGGGAGATACTCGTCGTTGTCCGAGGTGCCATCGGGGAAGTAGCAGCCCTGGACCCGGAGCGGCAGCTGTGACAGGAAGAAGAGCAGGCCCCAAGTCAAGACGAGGGGCGTCACGAGACGCAGCATGTTAGGCGTCATAGCGGCAGCGTTCTTCGATGGTGGTATGGCCGAAGACGTGTAGCTCGAAGAGAGTGAGGGCGTGCCTGGGGTTGCGGAAAGGCCTTGCCAGCTTCATCCGACCCGGATTTTCCCGATGATCTGCTCAAGTAGGCAGGCCGCTTATATGCTTACCAGAAGAACGACTCACTGCCTGACTAGTTTGCTATCTAACTAAATGGCTATCCAGCTAACTGGCTGTCTAGCTAACTAGCTGTCTAGCCGACTGGCTGGCCGTACTGGCTCACCGCCTCGCGATGACGGCGTAGCACACACGATGACGACGCAGCGGGACGCAAGGTCGGCCGGCAGTTTCTAGCAAACCGCCGGTTTCGGCTCTACTGTTGTTCAACTGGCTAGACACCAAGGAAGCCTATCGTCAGGGAAAGCGAATACGAGACCGGGCAAGCCGGGAGCATACGATCCTCAGAGCATGTGTAGGGCGGTCAAGGACAGCAAAGACACTCGGCCGAAGCGGTGTGGCGCATACGTAGTGTTTGTTGTCGGCTTCGTCAGTCCGTTGTGCGACGGGGATGCGGGTGAGGACGAGCCCTACCTGCCTCCCTGCCTGCCCTACAGCCCCCCGAAGGCTAGGTAGACTGAGGCGATAGGTATGAATCACACTTGAACGTTGTTTACGTCAGCAGGCAGGGAAAATAACCTTAGATTCAGCGACGAAGCGGAAAACGAGAGAAAGACCATTGTACGCCTCCTTGATCCCTGCGACTCCCAAGTATGGCTCCGAAAGTTAGATACCCCAGACTGCACACCAATCTGTATGACAATCTGCATGACAGAAAGCAAGCCGAGCTCAAGGTTATAAAGTCGTAGAAGGAAAGCCCTCAGAAACTGCGACATCTCTTGCCGCATCTTGATCGCACCGGCCTATCGCTAACTAATCCCTGCCTTCTCGGAAACGCCTGTTCTGTTGTGCCTATTGCTTTGGACGTGTGTCTCTCTTCAACACGCCCCTCAATATGCCTTCGGGTACCGGCCCTGGTACACGGCATCGGGTCGATAGTCGTACGGGCCCGGCATCGGAGCCATCACAATGGCATTGTTCCAGTCGAGAGGCTGCGCGCCGTGCGGAGGTACGGCGCGGTGGAATTGGTGGTGGTAGTAGTCAGGAGGGCTAAACATAGTAACGTCCAACTCATCGAGGCCCTCTCGGGGCGGCGGCGTCTCGGCTCGGGCCGGGGCACTCCGCCGGAATCTGCGAACAAGAAGCACGACGATGACTGCGGCTGCCGCGATGGAGACCGAGCCAATGGAAACGCCGACAGCTAGCGGCACCACCGCGTTGTTCTGGCTGGACTGGCCGTCGGAGGGTGGCGGTGTTGGGATGACGGCTGGCGACGAGGATGAGAGCGAGGATGAAGTCGGTGGCGGGGACAGCGACGGTAGCAGGTTAGATGGCGCTGGGACTGCAGGAGGCGTGATCGAAGGAGCGACAGTAGCTGAGGGCATCCCAAAGCCGGGAGGCAGAAAGCCGGAAATCACAGACTGGGTATTTGCTGGCGCCGTAGGCTTAGAGGAGTTCGACGTGTGCATCACGGCGAACTCGTGTCCAATAGTGGTATACGCAGAGTCCTCCCCTGGATCCAGCCGCCGAGGTCAGTGTGTTTCTCAGACGCAAGTAGACATGAGGGAGGGGAGAGAGAGATGAAGGCCGAAGCTCAGATCACGCACCCGTGAGAGTGAAGACTTGGCTTCCCGAGCAGTTGACGAGCGGCTGCTTGGCATCGCCACACGACCACAGCTGGATCGGGTGCGGAGTATCCCGTCCAGGGCCGGCGCATTTATGCACGGCCGTCTCACCCGATGAGTTGTTGCCGGGGCCGTCGACGCAGAAGTTGGGGCAGACCTGTTTCTCTTGGTCCCATTTGGGGAAGCCACAGCTGCCGCGGTAGTAGTGGGGGGCCCCCCTTGCGATGCTGTAGTTTGTGCTCTTGCAGACGCCGTTGGTGAGGCAGGCATCGCCAGTGCGACAGCAGAGGCCCAACGCGCCGACGACGGGGGCGTAGCAGGGGTCGTGATCGTAGTTCACCGAGCCATCGGGCCAGTAGCAGTCGGCAAGGGCGACCGTCGGCAGGAGCGCCAGGGACGCCAGGATGGTGACGAGCCAGGCTATCGCAGCGCCGCAGCGCCGCAGCGGGAGGGGATTCGGAAGTAGCATAGCGATGGCAGTAACGGTTGGCTGGTAGGTTGCCAGTGCGGTAAACTACCGCAGTAAAGATAGTAAGCCCACTGGACGAGTGCAGACAGAGGGAGGAATTTTGTTTTCAGGGAAGAAAAGAGAGAAAAGGGGTCATAGACACGGAGGGGAATGATATTTTCGGGGAAGAAGTGTTAATGATGGAAGAGAAAAAGGTGAGTTTCGGCCAGGACTTGAGGAAATAAAAAGAAAAAGGAAAAGGTGGAGGGGTGAGGTGAATTAATTAGCAGGTACCAGGTACCTATGTACGAGCAGATATGGGATGGAGGGAGATTCGACTCGCCTCGGCTCGTGCCTTCCTTATTTTGTGCCTTCCTGATTTGTGTGACGGCTGGACAGTCAAAATGCGGCCACCCGGCGTCAGAGGTTCCATTTTGACACACCGCGAAGACATCCCGTAGCACCAGGAGCCCCATGCTCACTTCTGATTCACCTCAAGTTCATCATCGTCCATCGCTACCCGACCTTTCTCAGCCACCTATGCACGTGCTACTGTAGCTAGCCTGCCTACAGACCCATAGATTCGTCTCAATGGGATCTCAGAAAGAAAGTACTGTTCTCAAATGGGGAGCAGTATGGGGGTTACTCCTGTCTCTAAGGATAGTCCTTAGGGGGATATATCAGAGCTAGGTAGCTCTCTCATCGAGACGTGAGTATGTTGATACCGAAAGTGAGAATAATGTGAGAAAAGCAAAAGTGAGAGGGCTCAACTCAGCTATTACTATACGAACAATGCTATGTAGAAAACCAATGCCCGACCATTTCGTATGCTGGATGCAAAAGGCGACGAGTGAAGAGCAAAACTTTCCCTCCTCGCAGGCAAACAAACTAAGTCTAGATCTCCCACCCCCGCGAAAATGACGACGACAACTCTCCACATACTTCCTTGCATAGCCTAACCAAACTGAAATCGAAACTCACGGTAAGCAGACAACAAGGCTACCGTCCTATATACCCCCCCTCCCCCCCCCCCCCCTTAAGAGATTTACTACAAAAACAGCCCAAACTCACACCAGAGACTGCCCCAGAATAAGAGCTCCCAGGCTCTGGTCTACGATGCGAGACCAAGAAGAGGGAAATGGGAGCACTCGCAGAAGAATATATATGCCCGAGAGAAGGGGGCGGGGTGGGAGTGCCGGATCGGAAATGGCGGCCACACAACGAAATAGACGGAAGGGCCAGGCAGCCAGGCAGCAGCAGCACCGATGCCTGCGGGTTATCACATCACATCCTTCCTATCCGCCGGTCGGGTGACTGAAGCCAAGATTTCACTATTACTTCTTGGCCAGCTATCAATTTGAAGGCCGTCCGCCTTCCGATGTTATTAACCTAAATCACATCCACTTCGCCGAGCCTGTTCCCAGACGCGGCGAGGCTATATTGAAAACAACGGCGACCGCTCGCCGGTCGCCAGCATCGCCGGAAGAACCGCTTCTTTCTACCATGCCTGACGACCCCCATTGACAACACCCGCAGTCGAGCCGCCATCAGCACCGACAAATCAACCGCGTCAGCCTCAACGCGTTTTGGCTGGACTACTTACTTGGGTACCTCTAGGCACCTTAGGTAAAAGAGAAACCGGGAAATGCTATAATGTCTTGATATGGGAGGGATATTTTGTAAAATATAGTCCCGTTGCACGGCGCAGTATTCGTCCCAGTTTCATTATGGTACTAACCTTTACCCAAGTATATTCAATGATATGTGCATCAGGAAATACCTATTATTAGTAGTTTGGCAGCTGCTGCTGGAGTTCATGTTACCGAGCCACCGCTGAAGTGGCTGCTGAGATCGCCCCTGTTGTTGCTAGGGCTTCCGCCCTTAACCACCTTCTACTAGCAAGTTGTGATAGGCAGCCCCTCCCGAATGGTGATCCTCTCACGCGTGGTCATCCTAGCTTGTATTGTCTATCGCTAAGTGTGAGTAAGGGAATGTTTGGCCATAGACCAGGGACGGGGTCCGTGCCCATGTGTATCCCAAGGCATCATTGGTTTGACGTTATCGCGACTTGTCTTGACGCGGACGCCTCTGTTAGCGCCGCATAATACGGTGCATTTCTCATCGCCCTTGTTTTTAGCTGTTTCTTAGTATAGGAAAATAAAAAAGAGCGAAGAAAGAAAGCAGAGGTCTTGCAAGGATGTGGTAGGAACTCAACTCGAACGTGCCTAAGCTAGTAAGGCAGAGCACGTGCGTTTTAGATAAAAAACCTTGTAAGATACCGAACAGGACGGAGCCTCGTCGCGCCGTCCCTGGGGCCGGCGGGCTGATACTAATACGGGCTAATGAAAGCCCATCCAAGGCTGTATATAGTACCTAGTGTAGCCCACCCCCAAGCTTCCACTCTGGCTACCACCTGTCGCTGATCCGTAAGTTTACAAAATTTCCAAGAAGCTCCTCGATCTTAACCCCCTCCACCCCCGAGCGGATGAGCAGGCGTGCTTATCGCTTATCGCTAGGTAGGTGGGCAGTATTCCGCCCACCTTTCCCATGGGCACGGCCATAGCCCCCCAAGTAAAGTAACATGGTTGAGAGTTCATGTTCTGAAATAGTACGATTGCTGGACCGGTAAGGATCTCGTATGATCCCCAAATCAATATTTTATGGAGAGGATTGAAGTCGTCCCGCAGTATGTGTTGTTGTACAACTATGGGAGTGGGTATCCGCGTCGCGTTATAATCAAAGTCACCTAGACGACAGAGTGCCGCATCCCGTTGTGGGAGTGTTGTATGCTTTTTAGGTGTTGTTTGTTGGGTAAGAGCGCGAGCTAACGCTACCAAAGATGGATGCTGGTACCGGGGGGGTATTATTGCCTTTCCTCCAACCGCTTTTCTCTTGGACCAAGACCGCAGGTGTCCCCCATTTGCCAGTTGTACCGCCCGATACCCGAGTTTGCCGAGACCCGAAATGCAAGAGGGAAAAAAATGCGAGAGGGAAAAAGATGCCTAGGTACGCACAAAGAATGGGTGAACCACTGCTACGTTTGCCAGTCACTCTCCGGTCAACGCAAACCCGTATTTCCTACCGCCCACAAAAACAACCGCCGTCTTGCCGGCTTCGTTCCCCAAATCCCCTGCATGCCGACTTCACTCTCTCCCCCCTGGTATCGCCCGGGCCTCGTCCAGCCTCCCGAAAGGAGACGCCGCAGCGAAACCTTCATGAGCTACCTAGGTACAGGTACCAAGGCGACAGAGGGTGTAGCCGCCATGCCGCACTTCTCTTGCCGGCTTGTGGCTTGATTTCCACCTTGCGTCGATTGTAAACCCCTTGCAGGTCTTTGCTTCCTTTTCGTCCTCATGCTCGACCATCCTAGTCCCCGGGAGTGTGGCTCGGCGAGGCACGATCGCTCGAGCCCGCCCAGCACCCCCACTCCCGTGCGCGGTATCCAGACAGCCGTCCAATAGCCTTTTTCCTCCATGGACTTTCCAACAAGCTTCATCCAACGAGCGCTTGGATCGAGTCTGCGAAGAATGGTCTAGTAACCCTAGTCCGCCATGGGATATGCGAGTCCTCAAAACAGCAAAAAGTAACCGTGATGTCGTAAGTCGTTACCGGGGGTATATTCCGACGTTCCTTGTCCCCAACCGTGTAGAGTGCCCTATACAGGCTCCCCAGAAAGTACCGAGACTGTTGGCCTGTCACGTCATCGTCGTGTGTGGCGTTACGAATGTAGCCGTCGTCCAGGTAAGGAGACAGGTGAGGCCTATTGGGCTCCCTGTGAGAAGGAGATGAAGAACGAAAAAGCCTTTTCCCATCGTTTTGTTCCAGAAAAGATGAATTTGTGTTGATGAAGAGTGATTGCCGAAACGCCGAAGGAAAGACAAGATCATTGCACGGGTGCCCTCGAGATACGGAAGGGTAAAGAGACTGCGGATAACGAGAGGACCGAGTAGGCCCCCCGTATCGAAGTCCGAGAAGAAGCGGGTGGTGTTAAATACGCGTAAAAGAATGAATAAGAGCAGAAACGTCCAAGGGTGGTAAAACAAAGCAGAAGGGGGTACTGCTCCAGCTAGCCTGGTAGCCCAAATAAAACCTTGAGCGCCGATTTAGTAGGAGCGGCCGACTTTAGATCTAGGCGACCGGGGCCAGAGGGGCGCCGGCCGGGGGAGGGGGGGGGTTGGCGGCTTCCGGCAGCGGAATTTCGGGGTTGATCTCCCCGTTGGCGTTCTTGTTGGGGCAGTCGCGAGAGATGTGGCCGGCCTCTCCGCACTGGTAGCAGGTCTTGCCAGCCGTGTTCAGCGGGCCGCCATTGGGGGCCGTGCAGTCGCGCGAGATGTGGCCAAGCTTGCCACAGGCGTAACACTTCATGGCCTGCGCCTGACAGTCGCGAGCAAAGTGGTTCGGGCCGCCGCACTTGTAGCAGGTAGCCGGACGAGGCCCCGCGTTGAAGCCACCACCACGGGGGTAGCCACCATAACCGCCACGGGGGACGGGAGGGGCGCCACGGCCCAGGCCAACACCGGCAGGGTTAGGGCAAGCCCGCTGAGAAAGGAGTCAGCATGCTGTCCACCAATATAGACATCGTAGCGGGCGGGGGGTGACATACAGCCAAGTGGCCGGGCTGCCCGCAGTTGTAGCAACGGCCGCCCGTGGCAGCTCCGTTAAGGCGCAGAGTCGGGCAGTCGGCCTGGACGTGTCCGAGACCCTGGCAGTGATAGCACTGCTTGGCCTCGGTGGTGCGGGGGAGAGGGCAGTTGTTGGACTCGTGGCCTGGAAAAAAGTTAGCAATACCGTACCCGAGAACGAAATATGTGAACAATCTCGGCCGCTGACCTGGTTGCTTGCCTGCACGCCGTGGTGGTTAGCCTTCTTGTAAGCTGACGGGAACGGGGAATTGGCGGGTAACAAGGGGGAACGAGCGCCGAGATGGCGGAGAGCTTACAGTTGTAGCAGAGTCTTTCCGCCGAAGAGCACACCTCAGCGTAGTGGCCGACGTTGCCGCACTTGTAGCAAGCGCGGCGGGAGAGGGAAGACGACGCCATTGTAACGGCAAGACTGGGGGTCTGCAGAAAGAAGTCCATGTCAGTTCGTCGTTAGGAGTGCTTCTCTCCTCTCTCATGTGTGTTTGTGAAGGAATTCAGAATTGCCGGCGCAGGACGCGTTTTAAAGGCTAGGTCGATAACGTAGCCGATTGAACGCCACACTAGACCCCGAACTTCCCCGCAGAGGATTAAACACAAGCCCAGCTGGGTCCCCAGGGATAAAGTGGCGCTGGATCACGTTGCGCGCCTCCAACGAGAGAGAATGCAAGGCGTGGCCGTTGTCCTCGGGTAAAATTGCAGTCGACCGTGAATCGTACCGGCCTGGTCGTGGACGTGACCCGGGTTGGCCCCATGCCGCCGTGCAGGAAGGATGCATGAGGCTTGTGCGACCGCCCTTAGCGACATGGCTTAACCGATCGCCTAGCACATGCCGCTCAGGTCTCTCTAGCCGACGAAGGTTGATGTTTGTCGCCAGCAATACGCTATAGCCTGTATTGGAAACCGGAGGCCGGTGGCGGAAGCACAGGAGCCGTCGCGGATGGGCTGCTCTCGAGGTCGACAATAGACCGAAGGCGGTTTCGCCGCCCGCGGGGTACCGGTGCGCGCCAGGCGATGCGGCACCCGAATCGGATGCCAGAGCTTTCGGTATGCACGGCGGTTGGCTGGCTCTCGTCCTGAGCCAGGCGGCAAGGTCCTCCACAATTGGGCACATATGGCGGAAGGGGACCAAGGCGCGGGTGCGGCCAGGCCATGGCAGACGAGGTGGTACGCCAGTCCCCCCCTGGTGCTACCCCAAAATGCCATGTTTGCTTGGAACGAACCTAGACCGCGCTTGGTCGAGGCTTCTCAGTCGCAGACGGTGTGTCCTGGGGAGTCCGGTAGGCCGCGACCGGCGTGGTTGTTGTGCGTGCGCCTGCGCATCCCGCTACCGCTACCATTCCCTTTGCGCCGGGGATCCGGACGACAGACGTGGGAGACGCTCTCGCCAGTGGCGCATCGTCGCAAAGCTTCGGAGACCCGGCCGGGGAGGAGGCAGTGGCGGAATGGAGAGGGCGGAGACGAGAGACAATAGACAGAGAGGAAGATGGAGGGGATTACAAACCTCAATAACTTGAAATGCTTCCTTTCCTGGCCAACGAAACCACACTTGACTCTTCGTCCTTCGACAACAACGACGTCCTTCGCTACTCTGCCAACGGCTCACCGACAACGACACCGAAAGGATGCTTGGGTTGGATGGAGATGGTAAAAGGCGACCTGTAGACGGAGAAAGGGGGGAAAGAGGGAGGGAAAAGAGGGAAAGGAAGGGGAAAAAAGAAAACGAGAAGGGGAGACGCAGGTGGATGTGGTAGGGCCCACGATGGGGGGAGGGGGGGGGGGTCAAGAACGATTTGACTGGACGGCAACAGCAATGGGCTAAAAAAAATAACAGGTATTACTAGCACAATGCTCTCTTGCTAGCACCTACTTGCTACGGTTTTTGGAGAGGGCCGGCCGATTGTGTGCGAGACACCTCCTGCCCGGGCTGCTTCTTCTGCCTGAAGGAAAGCCATCCATATGGAAGGATAGCCCGGTGTGACCTCGCAGGGTGCTCTGTGAAGTATCCACATGTACCTGACCCGCAAGCGTCATGGGATAAGGGCACTCCGACGCCACTTCGGTACCGCGGGGATACTTACCTGATTGGCAAGTAAGTACACACGCCGCCCCCTCCCCCCCTCTTAGTGACTCGGTCGCCGCCACGGGATCTGGACCGCCTGTTTTGTACTAAGGCGATTGACTAGAGACTTACGGAGCATTAACGCTGGCGGAGCAGCTCCAGGCCGGTCGGTGCTTGACTCGAGCCTTCTCCCGCCCGTCGTAGTCCACGCGCGCTGGGCCCGTCCGTTCCAGCGCGAAAAATTCTAGTCCTCGGGGCTAAAATGGTGGCATTGGTGGAGGGTGCGGGTGGGGAGGGTGTGCGTGCCAGCAGACGCTAGCCGCATTACAGCAAAGCATGGAGGATGGTGCTTGCCCTGTTCAGCTTGGTGGCGGAGACATGTCTCGAGAACAAACGAGGAAGCTGTCTGGTATGCGTGCGACCCGGAATCTCGCCGTACCAAAGAACCTAAAGGACACTCGCGCCAGCCACTCCGCCTCAGTACTCGCCCGGGCGCGCCAAGATGCTAACCGATACCTCCCTGTCATCAGGTCTGCCTCCCTCTCGCCTACGTGACGTGACTAGGTGCGTAACCAGACTTGCCTGGTACTGGTTGGGAAATCCTGCCGGAGAGGGTATGGGGCGTCGAGGTATGGCAGAAGGGGAAGGTGGCGTATTAAATACCTGCTATCAAGGGAGGAGTACCTGCTTGTGCTCGCCGAGAGAGAGAGATAGATATCTCAAGAGAGAGAGAGCTCAAGAGAGAGCGCTCAAGAGAGAGCGCTCAAGAGAGAGAGCTCAAGAGAGAGAGAGCTCAGGAGAGAGAGAGCTCAAGGGAGAGGGAGAGCAGATTCAGGGGTGAGGAATATCGCCCCCGTATTATAATAGCACGCTCCTAAGAAGTAATCAGAAGGCTGGCAGCTCCCTGCCGTAAGTAGTAGACCTCCCCGACTCGGCCGCTTCCCAACGCAGGGCAAGGCTGGTGGGCTGTAGGCGGGTTATCGAATCGGAGCATCGCTTAATTCTTCGCGCTGGCACAAGAGGTAGGTTAGTTTCTGCTGTAATCCGCAATTGATCTGACTTGCATCTCGAGAGCCACTAAGAACGCGCCAGACTTCCAAGCTACGGGGTAGCGACCCTGGCTAGGAACAAGCGCGCCAAGGTCCCATCCAGTCTTCTTCGGCTTGGCCGTTTTACCCGCTATGTGGATGCGGAGTGGAAGGGGAACAACGACGACAACCTCCGAGTCCCTCGCAAAATCATGTTTCCAATCTTTTCATCTGAGATATCCCTCGTGGGCTCTCACTCATCGGAGGACTCTGGCACTCTGGGCCATAGACGGTCTGGATCGTCGCCTATTCCATAGCATCCCGCTCCTGCGGTATTCGTGCCGTGGAAGGTGATTTGTGGGCGCCGCCACCCCTTCTCTCGCGTGTCGGGCAAATTGGGTGGTACTCATGCACTGAGGTAGGTTGAATGGGGGAAGCCGGAAGGCAAGGAGAGGAACAAGAAGAAGAAGAAAAAAAAGGAAGACAGCCGCCCCAACCTGACGGACGGGGCGCTCGCTCATCCCCTCCCACCACGGACCCCTGCCGTATTTTCTGTCCTGATGCCCAATCACACCCGGCGGCAGCCCGCTGCAAGCTGAACCAGACCACCAGCGCCCGGAAGCCACTAAAACAAGCCACTAAAACGGTCCGCTGGGCTCCGCTGGCTCCGCTGAGGGGAAAAGGGCGCGAGAGCGACTCGGAGAGGGACTGGGACTTGCCCCACGCCCTGCGCGCTGCGCGCCCACGTTTCCCTCTGGGAGGTCGCCTGGGGGGCTCGAGGGGGCCGAATGGACGGCACAGTCGAAGAGGGAGACCGTTCTCGGGCCTTTCTTTGTCCTTTCTCCTCCTCCCTTCCTAGCCTTCCGGGCCTGCAGCTCGCGTTACATCTCCCACCCCCCCAAACCCAAAGCGAGCAAAGCTTCCTGCCCGCCTTCCACGCGCGACGGACGGGCGGGACCAGACTTTACCGTCCTCCGGATCAGGGCGCGCGGCCGGGAGGAAGCAGAGAAAAGACGGCAGGAAGAAGAAAAAAAAGAAATTGAAGGGGGCGTTGCGCTCGAGCTGCTGCTGCTCCTGCTTGCTACCTTCTCCTTCTGAGTTTGCCGAAATACGCGACTGAGTGTTGGGCGAGCCTAGCCCGGTACGGAGTACCCGAGGTAGTAGGTAGTAGGTAAACCTCTATTAAGTATTACCTGCTAGCTCGCCTTGCTATCATGGACCCTTGGACCCGTGGGCCCGACCCGAAACGATTACATAGCAGAGATGCGTATTGGATAAGAGCCGTATGGTCCTCGCTCCTCTTTTGGTCGTCCCACAGCACCTACCTTCCCTTTAAAAGGAGAGCAAGGACCGGGAACTCGGACCTTGAATCCAGCGAGAAGACGACTGTGACGGACACCATCCTGCTAACGAGAATAGCAAACTCAGATGACTGGAGGGCGGCTGCATCACCTGTGCATCGGTGCATACCTGGTAGGTAGTCGTCCTACCAGGGCCTGAGCATATTATTACACACCGTACCGAGAGTACCTTAATAGTAGCAGCAACGGCACGGATGGGTGCACCAACAACCCGCCGTGCAAACTCGGCAGATGGCGACGCAAGGGGCCGCCCCCTTTCCTACTTCCTGCGTGAATGCAAGCTACCTAACCCGGAAGGCAGGGCAGTTGTTAGCCGCTTTCACCGGATAGCTCTACCGAGTCACCCGTACTCCGTACATAGGCACCTACTATGTAAGAGGTAGATACGGATCACTACCTACCTTGCTTATCCTATACCTTCGAAGGTAAACGGCAGTCATACTACGCCGTATGGACGGATATAGACGGACGGCGCCGGGTCCTACCATTGTATCCCGTTCAACCCGGGAGTTTTTACCTGCCATCTTTTCTTTGTGTGCGGCTCTGCAGGTTGACGGAGTTACCTTACGGAGGCAAGGCCGGGAGGGACCGCCGACTGGCTGGCTGGGCCAGCCAACAGCGCACGAGGACCAGCACGGGATACATATAGGAACACATAGGTAAGGAGCCTACCTAGGTACCTAGATAGGTACAGGTATTTGCCTGACCATTTGCCTGACCTGGAGATGACCGGCCGTGCCCCCCTCTTGTGTTCTAGACCGAGCAACGGTCGGAGGTGTGCAGGCGCAGACACAGACGCAGATCCTTTGGGGACCGGGAAAATTAATTTTTCTTTCTTCGCACGCTGAGGTTGTATAGAAATGCTTCCTCTCGAAAGGAGGGTTCGAAGACCATGTGTAGGCACAGTTAGATGATCCGCCGGCCAAAGCCAACATGTATGTAGTCTGTACAAGCTGCAAAACCTGTTGTCAAGGGAAAGATGCCGAGCCCTCGAAAAAAATGAACATAAAAGACGAATGCAGTCTGGGCCCCATAGTATATCCATCCGTGATCCGTTTTTGCTGCCCCCTCGCCTTGCCCTGAGCCCTATGACGATGCTCCAATCATTGCTGAGCTTATTTGCGCTTCTAATGTACACCACACGCAAACGCTGTCACTCCCTTTCACACATACATATACACGATCCCACAAGAACTAGATACTATACATAACCCGCAAATTGAAACCGCAGGACGGAAGGATGGACCAGGGCCAATATCACTATCACCACTCGGCGGGGTGCCCTGTCCGGCCGACCTCCGAGGGGTGCAGTGGTGTGAGCGGGGTGGAGGCACCAGGCGCGATAGACCGCGGCTGCGCGTCGACGACGTAGCCGACGCCGTCGTCCGAGGCGTACGACGGCGGTCGCGGAGCCACCGGGCCGCCGCGTCGGTTGTCGGTGCCGCGAGACGGGTCTCCCGCGGCCCCTTCTTCTTCGTCTTGCTCGTGGACAGACTCGGCTGAAGAAGCAGCCTCGTCGTTGCGCTGCCAGTATATACGGTTGGGGTCGACCCTCTGGGCAGCACGGATAGGTGCAGGTAGTTAGCAACGGAGGAGAGACAAAGATCGGAGGGAGGCATTTGGATGAGACAGTACGTACCACGCTCTCCCGCCAGAGGCCGTAGGCCGGGGGCTTCGCCTTGGTGGCCTCGCTCTCGATGCCGGCGGCCTCTTCGTCCCGGGCCAGGGTGACCCGGATGGGCTGTCGCGGGATGGCGTACCCGCCGCGGCCGTCCATTTCCGGCAGCTGCCTGCTCCGTTCCTCCTCCTCGCTCGGCTTCCGCACGATGAGCATGCACAGCCGGATGAGCCCGTGGCAGAAGAAGATGGTGGTGAAGAGGATGATGAGGATTAGCATCACCGTGAACTCGCTGTTGTTGATGTTCTTGGTGATGGAGAGCGCCAGATCTGCCTCGTGGTCAGCATCGATACTTACAAGTAAAGCCCATCTGGGAGGAGCACTCACAGACTGCTAGCAGCAGCGCTAGGAAGATGCCCGAGACGAAGCACTGCAGAATGCGCGAGCGGATTCGCCGCGACTTGACCCAGGGGAAGCAGAACAGAAAGTGCTTGGGGGGCGGTTTCCGGCTGCTGCGCGTGCCGCTGCTACGCGTGCCACTGCCACTGCCGCTGCCGCCTCCCCGCCGCGGATCGCCATGTCTCCTCCGTCGCCTGTGGCTGTCCCGCCCGCGGTCCCGCCTGTGATGGCTCCGGCTGCTCCCGTCACGCGCCCGGTGGCGTCGCCGCCGCCTTCGCCCGTCGTCGACCATGGTGGCCAGGTGCGCCTCTGCCGGATCGGCACCGTCGAACGGCATCGGCCCGTCCCGAGTCGCCGAGTCGCCGCGTATATGCTCCGCCGGCATGGCCGGGAGCGGCTCCGTCACCGCTGGGGGAGTTCGCTCGCCCAGGATTCTCCGGGGCGCAAACCGACCCGGCCCGCCCCGTTGTTGCTGCGACCAGGACGTCCCCGGCCGCGACGGGGGGCCGTTCGACCCTTGCGTCCACGTCCTCTGCAGGTTTGGCAGGTGCAGCCGCGTCGAAGGCAGGTGTGGCATATTGAGGGAGAAGCGAGGCGTCTTTGGCGACAGGATCTCGCCCTCCACATCGTCCTCCTCGTCCGGGTAGTGGCTGCTGCTCGGACGCGGCAGCGGTAATGATAGCGGCGGTGGCACGGCGCTCCGGCTGGAGCGGCGGCTTATGAAGGAAGGTATGGCCGGCCGGCGGAGGTCTGTGAAGCGCTGGAGCATGCTGGGGGCCGGGCTACGTTCCTGCATCTCCCGCCGGGGAAGCTCGAGCGGCTCGACCGTCGGCGGCCGGTAGCCCTGCGGCTCCGGCACCTGTTGCTGCCGTTCCAGGTCGGCATCTTCCATCGCCTGTTCTCTCCGGAGAAAGTTCTGCCGCGCATTCCGAAAGATGTCCATGTTTGGACGCGAGAAGGGAAAGCTCATCTTCGAGAAAGACGGGGAGAGCTCGGTGGTCCTACCGCAGGGCACCGTATTTCATGGTATGTGCTCGTTCTACCTCTCGTCTCGGGGGTCGTGTTGCAGAAGTTCTTGTATGCAAGTCGCCGTAATAGTTTGCTAGGCCGGCGTCTCGAGAAGGAATGTACGTTTCGTAGACCGCAGGTCGGGGAGGCCGTCGTTAGGTGCGAGGAGCGAGACGGGCTAAATAAAACAGTATCGTATATCTACAGGTATCATCGGTCGCGATCGGGTGATCGGAGTCGAAGGGCACGGGAGCGAGAAAAGAAGAGAGAAAGGAAAAGTTGGAAGCGAAGTAGGCTCGTAGGGAGGCTAAGAAAATGACGGGACGGTGATGCCCAATGGTTTCGACTTCCAGAGCCGGTTCTGGGGGATCAGAAAACCGCAAAAGAGGGCACCGAGAACGAAAGGAAGAGGAAAGAGGGTAGGCAGGCAAAATCAAGGAGAACGAGAAGCCGGGATGGCCTAGCCCAAGACAGAAAGGATTGCCTGGCCGATGGAGGGAGCTGACGATTGTCAACAGCCAGCGTTGAGCCAAGGACAGCCAATGGCCTGTGCCCAACCCGGTTGGTTCGCTCCAGTACGAGCGGGCTGATAAGGGAGGGGGCGAACTTGGCCAGACAAGGCTAGGTGGTGATGATGCGTTGCCCCCTACATAACACATAGACGTACCGCGGTCTCACCTACGCCCTCAAGGGAGGCAATCCGGAGGCTGAGAGGGCGCGGATGCTCTGTTGCCTCTGCGTACGGAGCATCAAGGTACCAGGATATGGTGCCTGCGTCCGCCCTGCTGGGTTGCAATGAAAGCTCGAGCCTCAACGCAAAAAAAGCCCACCGCCGGTATGTAGAGTGGGTAGTTTCATAACCACGAGACGCAGGCCTCTCCGTTCCAGGCCTCGCTCACCCCTTGAACACTGTATCAGAGCCATGCGTCGTCACCGAGCAGTGCCAGCCAGTCGCTTGGGACAAGCCCCCAAACACGCGAAGACGGAGGCTGACCAGGGGTCTTGATTGGCCACAGCCACACGGGCTTGGCTTCTGTGACAGCTCTTGGGGCACTGCATGATTTGAAGGGGTGGGGCTGCAGGCGGCACATGCAGGGGCTTCCCAGGAGGCCCGTTTCGGATTCTGAGCGCGCTAGGCTGCATTGAAGAGCCCGCTTCTGGATGAACCTCGCGATTCTAGACGCTCCCAGGCGAAGCGCTCTTCGCGTATGGATGAGGGCAGCGCGGACGAAGGCATCGAAAAAGGAGAGAAAGAGAGTAAAAGAGGGGGAAATAGAAGTCGTTGGAGGTCCACCGCCGCACTTCAATCCGACCGAAGTCGATGCGGATCGCTAAATGTGACCGCGGGCAGACGTGGCGCTGCGACGATGACTCGATAGAACAAAAATTTGAATACGGGCATTAATTCGCATGGGTGACCACCATACCTGAGCGCCTGTTTCTCGCAGTAACTCGTCTAGCCGATGAGGCGGAATCGCCTCAAATTTGTCGATCTACCGCTGTAGGAGCCATTTTCCCCGTGCTGTTGTCGAGACTAACAGCGCAGCATAATACACCTCAAGAGCAAAGCCAGGTCCTATCATCATTTGCCCTTTGGTATGCCGTTTAATCAGCGCCCCACCGGGTCGACGGATTCTTGGGTAGAAGGGGCTGGACGCGGCCGATTCTGACCAAGAACCCTTAGCAGGGTTCCCCAGAACAAGAAGGCAGCAAGCCCAGCCTTTCAGTAAGGCGGATCGGCTCTTCTTGCCCCATGGTGCCCGTCGGAGTGCGTATTGGTTAACTGAAGCGTGTGCGCGAAAGAGATTGCGTTCGGCTGCATTATCGTATCGACGGTGTCGACCTTCTCGTACATCGTACATGCGCCTTCGCATCTCCTCGAGACTTTACGTTGCGATACCCTCTCATTTGAGCTCGCCTAGGAGCATGTTCCGATCCGAGGACGCCGAAAGGACTGTAATGTGCATAGTTAGCAACAAGCCAGGAGCAGTCGAGAAGATGCTGCTTACTGATAGGGTCCTTTCCAGGAGCGAATTCGGCGCAATTCACTGTGCCGTTATGGCCCGGCAGCTTATAGAGCAACTTGCCGTTGTCGCTCGACCAGATGACTACAGTGCCATCCCCCGCCCCGGCGGCAATCTTCTTGCCACTTGCGTCCCAGCTAGCGCGGATGAGATTCTTCTCTATGCCCACCTGCGCACCATCAAAGGTGCGTAGGTGTCTGTCCGTCGGGGCGAACGGCCGGATGTCCCACGTCCGCGCGGTCGAATCCATGGCGAACGAGAGGAGATATTGCGAGTCCGGCGATACGCGCAGACTGGTGACGGTGTCCTGGTGGCCAAACATCGAGTATATGACAGCTTTCTTCCGAATGTCCCACACCTTGATGTCGTTGTCGATGCCACCTGAGTAGATTTCGTGTCCTGCCTCGGATATTGCCACAGCCGTGATGGGAAACTCGCTCTGGCAATAATCCGCGGCATTTTTGGTCCGAGGATCCCATATGCCAATCGTGCCATCGTCGCTGGCGCTGAAGAGGAGCTCTTCCCCGCGCCTGCTGACGTCCATGGCGTTTATGACTTCTTCGTGTCCCACATATCGACGTATCCGTGTCCCCGAGGTCAGATCCCAGCTGGCGAGGTGAAAGTCGGCCGACGCAGAAAAGAGGATCTCGGAATCTCGAGACCACTGTAGATCGAGAATGGCTCCGCGATGGCCTGTGAGGACGCCGTAGTTTTGGCAGTCGCCATATGTTTTCCATAACACTTCATTCACGAGTCAGCCTGAGCCCAGTGAACCAGTCCTTCCGAAGAGAGAACGCACGTATGCTCCGGTCCATCGACCCAGACGCAATTAGATTTCCGGTAGGATCGAACTTAGCCGAGAAAATCTCGCCCGTATGCCCTGTTAACTCCATCACGGGCGCTTGGAGACCGCTTGTCCTAGGTGTCTAGAAGAGCTCGGGTTAGCCTCTACATATAGTCCCGAGACGCACTGGCAAATCTTCACCGAGCTTACAGCTTGTATCAAGGCGCTGCTGCCTGAAAAGGCATTGGCCCGGGCCTGCGCGCCGGAGCCCAGATTGGGCCTCTTAACCAGCTGTGAGCCCGGATCAGGGTTCGGGTTCGAGGCTCGCCGTTTCTCTGCCGACATCTTGTTGAAACCTATGCAGGGGGGAGATGGGAAAATGAATTGTGTGATTGCAAAGGCCGATCAAGATGCCTTGCTTTATGGCACGAGGTGCAGATTTTGTGCTCCAAAAAAAGGTTTGATAATGACGGAGGCGCGTCGACCACATCCAGCCAAATATAATTCTATCTCATCGACAGGCCGCAGCTGCAGCTGTGGGGCTAGGCGCGGCCTCCTCTATAATATGGATGAGTAAGGCATGGCAGCGCGCCGCAGAATTGGACGCAGGTGCAGCCCAATGGGCCGCCCGATATCAACTTTATCGCAGCCTGGCCCATTATCTTATCGGGCTCGACTGGAAGGCGAAACAACATCCCCACCATGATTTGGCCGTCTTTCACCGCCTCCACACCCAGCGCCGACCGACGACGTACCTTGCGCATCAACAAGCATTGATGGTGGCAGTAATTGAGTATTGAAGCTCGCCGTCGAGCGTATATCGCTATGTCCGCAAACAAGGCCGCCCGAGTCGGTGAAGAGTACGTCCTTGATCCCCGACCTCCTCTCCTTGGCAAGCTAAGAGGTTTGGCAACGCGGCTGACCAGTCTCACAGGATTTGGAAGTAAGTGCCACTATGTCCTCTTCTGAGACCCATGCCTCCCCCTCCTCTGACAGGCCTAGGACACGGATCGATAAGGTCAACGCCGAGCTCGTTACCCTCACATACGGCACGATCGTGGCGCAGCTATGCAAGGACTTCGACGGAGACTATGTCGAGGTCAACAAGCAGCTGGACAAGATGGGTTATAACATCGGACTTCGGCTGATCGAGGACTATTTGGCAAAATCGATCACCATGAAGCGCTGCTCGAACTTCCGTGAAACTGCAGAGATGATTGCCAAGGTCAGTACCGATCCTACTCCGCGCCGGTAGCTTCCACGTGCTAAATCATGCTGGTAATATAGGTCGGCTTCAAAATCTTCTTGAATATTACCCCGACCGTCACGAACTGGACGAGCGACGGCAAGCAGTTCTCTTTGGTGTTCGACGAGAACCCCTTAGCGGACTTCGTGGAGCTTCCCGACGACGGCAGGGCGCAAGACGAGCTCTGGTACTGCAACATTTTTTGCGGCGTGCTTCGTGGCGCCCTCGAGATGGTGCAGATGCAGGTGGAAGCGCACTTCATCAGCGATGTGCTGAGAGGCAATGATACCACAGAGATGCGAATATCTTTGGTCCGGTATATCGACGATGAACTGCCTCCCGAAGATGACTGAAATGGACTTTTGTACGCCAACGCACTCTTAAAGTCAGCGAGTATGCCGATGGGGAGGTAGTGCGTCACAGCACAACACCATCGTACCGGCGCATAATGTCGCTGGCCCCGGGGGTTTTGGTTAGCGGCGGGGCGGCACCGCACCGCAAATCCGGCGTACTTTGCCGGGCGTGCGGCTACTACCCGTACATGCCGGAAGCTAGCAAATCATTATCGCCTCGGCGCCACGTTTCTGGGAATAGTTCCCAACCATAGAAAGAACAATATGGTCTGAATGGCCTGAAAAACCTCCCAGTTTAGACTCCTAACTAGGGGTTTACAGATATTTGCTATGCCACCATCGTGCCATCTTTTCGGGATACTCTTCTAGCACTGCAGCACGAACCCCCTCCATCTCTCCTTCTCTCCCCATTTGTTTTCTCGAGATGAAGGTAGATAGTTATGGGGAAGAGCATGGGCCTGTCGTAATGTCTCAGATGTGACGTTCGAGCTCTGGAATTAAGGTCCCGGCATTTCCATCTGAATATGTGTCGGCTCGCCCCGCCAAACTTCTTGGTGAGTCAGGCAATATCAACATCTCAAGCACCGCCGGGCTGGGACCCCGCCATGTGGAGTCTTGGTTGTAAGGCGGCACATGGCTGTCAATGACGAGCCCTTGATCCTAGGTAGGTAGCGCTGGAGCCACCTACAAATTCCGGGGAAGCCTAGGTACGCATCTACCTACGTAGGTAAGCTTCAGGTGTGGCAGGTGCTGCACGATGCCCAAAAAGGCCGGGGCACAGCAAAATCCAATCGTATTTACGCGACATCAACCCCGGCCTTGGAACATAAGGAGAGTCGACTAATGCAAGGTACACCCAGAGGGGAAACAGGTACACGACATGCAGAAGCGCCTCACCTTATATGCCTGTAACGATCCGATCGCAAGTGTCCGTCGACGCATCCACGATTTCAGCAGCATCAGTTGGAAAATACCGATCGGTGGCGTCCAGATATACCCATCACTTCGGTGCCGATGCATGAATGACGGACGGCCCTTCAGGTCCCAGGCTTCATTAGGTAGCCACCCACGCCAGCTGAAGAGCAACAAAAGGCTTAGTCGCAACTGCCAGTCATCATGCCGGGCGCCTGGAATGTGGAATCCTCTCTGTAGCTGCCGCTGCCGGCCTTACCATCTACAGACGGTACCGTAGTCCGTCTTCGTAAATCAAATATAGAGCTCTAGCTGACGCCGGGAAACCCGGAAGCGCCTGAGAGTGCAGAGTAGGACATCTGCTGTGCGGCCTATATCGGCTTGCGAGAGATTTGACTTTGCACAACTGCGGAATTGTCTTCACGTAGGTAGGCACCTATGGCAGGCAGCGAAGGGATCTAGTGCAGAAAAAAAACAAGGGTGCGGCGTGACTGCTGGTGGTGATCAACAGCTGACACCGAAAATGACCCTTGAATTCCAACAGCTGGCCGGAGGCCATTCGTTATCGTTCCCGGGCCGAAGCACGGAATATGGTGGTGAGACTGACGCGCCCGTACCCTGCTCACCTTGTCATTGGTCTCCTCCGGAACCTTGGGCACCCAGACTCTGGTCGCCTTATGACATGGCAGGCGGCCAAGCAATCGAGATGAAAAGGTGCCCTTTGGGGCAAGACTATGCTGGACCTCTTGGAACGAATCGGCGCGGGAGCGGAAGAATCATTGTTTGCACAGATAGAGATAGCGCGACGCAAGAGCGTATATGGACAGGTACTCGTGCGATCTGCTGGGTACAGACTGTACACTTCGCTGTAATGTCACAGAGCTGGCCTGATCCCGGTGACGCTTCGGGGTCTGGACGTGGACGGGATTATCCAGTAAAGTATACCTCATTTATGGGGTGGCAACCGATCCACTCGACGCCTTAGACAGGGGACTTTTTGAGAAGACAAGGAGACGCCGAGGCGGGCAGCGCTGAGAATCCAGTCGCTGAAGCACCTGTTTTGTTTACAGCGTGAAGAGCTTTGAAGAGGCGGCGAGTTGTTTATATGTATGCATACGTGACTTGGAGAAAGCGGTAGGAGTTTGCAACCTATAACGGAACTACCACCTGCAGGCATTCCCATCCCATTCTTTCGCGTGCGGCACCATCCGACCCCCTCGTTATCGCCGCGCCAAGACGTGACCCCTGCCCGCTATTTGCCTAAGGCCTCAAATTACGGCCTTAGATGCCTGAGAAACAAGGAATAAGTATCAAATATACGCAAGCCGCCGCCCACTCCGTTCCAGGATCTGCGCAGAGGCTGCCTTTTCCCGCACGCTTGGTGGCCCCCCCCCCTCCCCCTCGCCCAGCGTAGGCGTGCGTCTGGTGCAGCGCTTTCCGGGGCGCCCAGGCAACTTCTCCGAAATATCAGAAAAATCCAACCCCATCTGTCTCCTCCTGTCCCTTTTCCCCTGCCTCAACCCTCTTTTGTCCGCCCACGCCTCTGCTTCAATCGACAACAGCCATTTTCATGTCCCCCTCTTCTTCGCGATTATCTTCCCATTCGCGCGAGCCGCCTAGATCTCGAGTAGTGGGAGCGGCCTCAATCAGCGGCGAGGCGTGGCGGGCAATCTCGTTGCGGAACAGCTGGTCTTCCCACCTCGCAGAGTCATCCCACGCAGTGGTGGCCCAGCCACCGACCCCGTTCCCGTCGCCGCAAACCAACACCTCTCGCTTCTTCGTTCCCTATCGTACCTAATCAGCGCTCCCGGCCGCCTGTCAGCAAGTCGCCGCGCCGCCCCCCATCTTGCGACTCTCTCATCTCCCTCAACACCCTAACGCGCCTGTGCGCTTTTATCTCCTTGTCGCCTTCTTGGTCCTTTTTTTTTTTCTCTCGTGGTTTGCTCCTGAACTTCCCATTTGCAACCTCTCCGTCACTCCAACGCTTGGCCGGCCTAGCACGCCTAGGTGGCACCGCTCTCCGACACGCCTACCGGGTTTAAGCGCTCCGCGTGTCTCGCTCTCCGTGGGTGGCTGATCCCGTCAGGGATTTCTGGGTCCTTGACAAGCTGTACCCCTACTCTCTGCCCGCACAACACTACCATCGCTCTCCGTTTTACAACTACCGCCAAACCTGCGCGGCATTCCTCTCCTGCGAGCGCCGCCGGCCTAGACAATGAACAACGTGAATATGGCCAGCATGGCCGCCATGGGCGGTCCTGTTGGTGCCCCGATGGGCATGATGAATAATGGCGCAGTCGCCCCCCAGGGCGCACCAAGGCAGCCTGCTAGCAGCGATAGCAATCGGACGCTGCTCAACACGTACATCTACGAGTACTTCCTCCGCTACGGCATGTACGACTGCGCGCGGGCTATGCTGCACAGCAACCAGCCGCTGAAGGTCCAGAAAGACGCATCAGGCGGCCGTCGCGATGAGAATGGTAACCCGATTGGAAACGGCCTCGGCGACGACGCGATGGATACCGATTCCAAGGACGACGTTGATGCCAAGCGTCCCGATGACCTTCCTGCTCCCCAAGTGCCCATGCCATTGCCAGACAGTTGCTTTCTTTACGAGTGGTTCTGTCTGTTCTGGGACATGTTCAGTGCGCAAAAGGGAAAGGGTGCCAGCGGCCCGGTTGGGCAGTATGTTAGCCACACTCAGGTATGTTAGGCCTCGCTCCACCGTCCTTTCACTTCTTGCGCTGTCTTCACGCGCAGCCAGGCAGGCCAGAAAGCTGACACGGATATATACAGGCCCAGTCGCGCATGAGACAGGCCCAGCAGCAGGACATGCTGCGTCAGATGCGGCCTGACTTCTCGCAGCAGCAGCAGTATCACATGATGCGGAACATGCAGAATGGTGGGATGATGGCCATGAAGCAGGGCAACAACCTGCCGCGCACTGCTATGGCCAATAGCCAGAATAAGTAGGTTTTGACATTTCCTTCTCCCCGTCCCGTCTCCCAATCTCCCACACGTCTGTCTACTCGGCGGCTAACCTATGACTTCTCCATAGCCCTCAAGCCATGCAGATGCTCCAGCAGAAGCAGGGCCAGATGCAGCGGGATCCCTCGGACATGGACGGTAACCGCCAGAGACCCGCTTCCCCAGGTTCAACTGATAACGCCCCTTCTCCGTCAAAGCGGCCGCGACTCGACGGCGGTCCGTTCCCCAACCAGGGCGGGATGGTGCCGAACGGACGGCCAGTGGGACAAGCTATGCCGGGCCAGCAGGTAGGAATCGCCTTGCAACAAGTCCACCGATTGCTTTCCGCCCACGGCATTGACCCCACGACATTGAGTGCTGAGCAGTTACAGGCTTTCGCCACTCAGTCCCCGGCGGTTCAGCAGAAGACGATACAGGCGTACGCTCAAAATTTACAACAACACCATAACAACCAGCTGCCCAACAAGCCAATGCCCAACGCTACTGGACCTCAGGCACAGGGCTCTCCCATGATCCCACAAGGTGGCCCGGACGGTGCTGCAGCTCTAAACGCGTACTACAATGCCAATGAAATGGGTGGACCTGGCGGTATGCGGCCGGGCCCTGGCGGGGCCCAGGCAGGAAGCCAGAGCAACCATGCACTGCAGGACTACCAAATGCAACTCATGCTCCTGGAGCAACAGAATAAGAAGCGGCTCATGATGGCTCGCCAGGAGCAAGACGGCATGGGACTTACCACTCGGGCCGAAGGCGGTCCGGCCATTCCAGGGGCTCCAGGTGGCCCTGGCGCCCCTTCGGGCCCTAACGCCCAACCCTTCCAGGGCGCATCGCCACAGGGTGGCCGGGCCGGCGCGTCTCCCAATCCGGGGGAGCAGATGAAGCGGAACAACCAGCAGATGAACAATGCGGGCATGGGCTCGCCTCTCCCTGAGAACCCGCAATCACGCGGCTCTCCGAATCCCGTGAACGTGAGCTTCATGGGCGCCCACATGGATCCCTCCATGGCTCCCAACTTTTTTAAGGGCATAAACAACATGGATGGCGCCATGGTCGCTACCGGTCAGATGAACGGCATGCGGCCTCCGAGCTCCCACCCTGGCCAGCCCTTCAACGGCCAGATGAACCCGCAGATGATGGTTGCGACGGCCGCCGCTGCTCGCCAACAGCAGCAAGGCGGCCAGGGCGCAGGCCAGATGCAGTGGCAGCAAGGCGGTCTGAACGGGAACCAGATGGGTCCTCAAGGGCCGCAAGGCCCGCAGGGACAACAAGTGCAGACGACACCGCAGCAGCGTGCGATGCCGCCGCCATCTGCACCCGCCGCGGCTGCTGCGAATCAGCGCACTCAGACAGCTTCGCCGCAGACTACTACGGCTGCCCCCCCCACTCCGCAGCAGTCGACCAAGGCGAACCCGAAGAAGAAGGATGCCAAGAACGCCAAGAACAAGGTAAGTTCAAACAGTCATCCATGTCTTGGAATTGTACCGGCAGTAGGTACTGACACCGTCGTTAACCCAGGCGGCGACACAGAAGAAGTCAAACTCCAACCTCAATGCTGGAACCACCCCTGCAGCGGAAGCCCCAGCTGAGGCTGAGCCACCAACGCCGGCTACGCCTATCACCCCCGTCAACCCTGCCAGTTTCGGCAATAACAAGACTGCTCAGAACGCTGGAGCTCAACCGGCCGTGCCCAACGGCCAGCCGGCTGCCGCTATGCCAGCTCCCACCGCAGCTCCTGCTGTTCCTCCGGCACAGGCGGACCCGACTCAGGGCTCGTTTAGTTTGGATAATCCCACGATGGTATGTGAAAAAAATGGAAGGCTTTCGCTATGCCATAGGCTAACTTGGCGCAGGATTTTACCACCCTCGATTTCGCAAATCCGTTGACGTCAGGTGACGTGCTTAACGACTTCGATTTCGACTCCTTCCTGGAAAACAATGACGACCCTGGCACGTTCGACTTCGGTTCAGGGCCGTTCGGAATGGATGGGCCAGGCGGAATGGATGGGTCAGGCGGAATGGATGGGTCAGGCGGAATGGATGGGTCAGGCGGAATGGATGGGTCAGGAGATCTCGGTCCAGAATAAGAGTCTGCCGACAACTATCCTGCGTGTTGAGTAACCCGTCTGGAATACATTGCAGCTCACGATCAACTACCTCGTAGTTTGGATTTGCGTTTATCACACACCACTCGAAGCGGCATTCCAACGGTTTTCTCGCCCTCTGCTCATTCTATTCTTTCTCACATCTCTATAGGATAGGCCAGATCCTCCTTCCTCTTTTTCCCCCTTCCAACCTCCCTCATCCTATCGACATTCACAACCCCTTGTTTTGGCTAGCACCAGTTCTTTGTCTTCTTGGGTTTCTTGGGTTAGCTGATGTGACCCACAACAAGCCCTTCGGGTTTTTTTTCGGTCTTTTTCGTACAAGACTACTGTAATCTTGGTGTTTTGGGTTTGATTTTCACGCTCCAATCCGTTGCCTTATTCAGGTGTCCGTTTGGGTGTCTACCAGCATTCCATTTCCTTCTTTTCTTACTAGTCTTTTCCTCCTCGCTACCATGCCCTGTTGAGGACAATCTTTTTCCCGTTTATTTTATGTTTCCGTGCCTGCGAGCACTAAGGGCTGTCTGGTTAGGTGTGTTTAACTGCGTCTTGGTCGCTATCCGAGCGGCTCTGGCTGTCGCTGCAGCTGTAATACACTATTTCTTTCATGCAGAAAAGCAGAGATATATCCCAGGACATCACGTCAAAGGCAGGGCAGCACCCGGCAGAAGGGACGGGCCTCGGCGGTAAGGGTTACTACTCAAAAAACGGCGGACGTGGGAGAGAGTATCGGGGTTCAAGGAATGGAAGCGGGAATATCTCTCTATGTTTGTATGTATTAGAGTTGCCGGGCTACAGGAGGAGGACGGTCTCGTTGTTGACGCAATTCTCCTACCTTGTGACTCGCGCGTTGTGAAATTATTAAGCTGGCCAATGTCATACGGCTTTACGATGTTAAATGACAGTGTGGTCATCCAGTTTACTACCGCAGTAGGCTTAGCCCTTCTCGTTCGTCGCATGCTCGTGGTGAATGATTGCATTAGCGTCCGCCTTTCTTCCATGCTGGGTGCTGCGTACATGGAGTGTACCTACGTAACTCAGTGCTCGAATGTTTAGCCATTCCTGGATCCGTAGATTATGTGCGAGTAAATTTTATTCCAATACACACCCAGCCCCTGGAAGTGTATTAGAGAAATCTAGCAACACTTAATGTAGTATTAGATCATCCAATACCTTCTACAGCCTTATCTAGGTACCTAGGTCGATGCGACAGGCTCCGGGTCACCCACGTTATCAAACGGAGCCTTAGGTAGTATGACGTCTTTTGGCGGCGCGAAGACGATGAATCTCTTTGTCAATAAGGCTGTGACGATGGTCCTAAACACGTATCTTACAGTCTGTCTCAAGCCTTATCGTTGAATGACCTACCACGGATGTTCCCTAACTAAGGGTAATGGTGCTTTCGTTGTGCCAATCTAGGTATATGGTATCCATTACCCTTGTTTCCTTTTCGATTCCAGCCCCGTAATGCAATAATATTTCCTAATAATCTTGTTCTACGAACAAAGGGACTTGTTCATCTAGAGGACCTAGACTATTATTGGTCACATCTTTTATCCCCCTATCCTGCCCCGCCGCTCACCGCTATACAGGATACTGATCTGCGCTTTACGATTACTGCGAATTTTCCGGAGACTTCCCTGCCACTACAGCGCCGCTGCGGGCCTTTGCTACCTCTATTTCGGCCTTGGTCTGGTTAGGGCCCGGTTCGGGCTCGGGCTGTTCCGCGCTCTGGCTTGGACCGCCTTCTCCTGTCGTTTGCCGCTGCTTGTAGGGCCGTTTTGTCTTGATAGTCCGTCCCTCGGCGGTCATATTCATTGCTGACATATAGAATTCTGACCAGGTTATATATTCAGTTAGATGTGTTAGATTCGTGCTCTCTATGAATAGATCACTCCCTGTTACCAATGGGGAGACGGAGGGAGGATGGCACCTACCGCTTGCTTTATTCGTAGCTGCTCGCTCCTGTGCCCCTGACTGGGAGCAGCGTACGCGGACCTTTGCCCCCTCGCTTGTTTTGTGCTTCCGCGTGATATGCCCTCGAAGGCTGGGATGTGTAGTAAACTGCAGGTAGGAAGAAAACATTTAGGAGAATGTAGGAAGACGTCTTAGCTTTGGGTACTGTTATTATTCCCTATCGTGTGTACACATTCTCCTCATCATCAGCAGCGCTTGCGAGCAAGGGCCGACGCGGAGATGTAAGAAAAGAGACAAAGAAAAGGAGGACAGGCAGAAAGGGAGCAAGAGTACTACCCTCTGTCCGCAGCAGACCTTCACCGAGCAGCGGATTACTGGGAAACGGCAAAAGAGCTCTCCCAGATGAGGGTGGACTTCGTCACCGTTCTTCTACCGGAGTGAAAACAGATCATGGGATAATACGTCAGCGAGCTTGCAAATTCCACCATAGGAGGTTCAGCCCTTGACGCTTTGCTCCTGAAGGGCTCGGCTCTTATTCGCTCACAATTTCGAAGAATTTCTCTTTCAGTCCGGTAGGAAGCGTCGGGCTCGCCTTATAAGCCTGATATGCCGGCTACGTAGGTGGATAGATGGGATGGACCGGCCACAGATAGAGATCAGCTGCGGGGGCTCCAGAGCGGGCAGCTCTCTTCTGTGTACTGCACAAAGCAGACAATCATACTGGGAGCGGGTAATACCAACCTGGAAGTACCACGGGGAATTCGTCTTGGGTCGCAGCGGCTTGCTCATGGAGGAGCCGGAAGCCGTGTTGGAAGCCATTGATGGATAGATGCTCCTTCACATAAACGCAGGGTGACTACGTAGTATGCAGGTCTTATCGATAAATACTGTTGGAATTTCAGATCGCCGGGACAAGATACGTACGACTCGCATTACATGAAGATAGCCATGGCGGTCCTGAAGTATGGGAGATCGAGCTATTTAGGAAACTCGGGGACATACGTGCTACGCCGCTAGCGCGGCTACTCAGGAACGCGAATTTAGCGCGAAAAGTCGCACGTGCCTAACGGAGGAAGAGTACCTGACGGGGGCGCTTCAATCAGCTCTACCAGCTGTCAGCGGCCCGGCAGACCCAGATCCCACGCACGACGCCCTATTACAATCGGATAGAGGATACGGTACGTCACGTGGGACCATTTCCTTGACCCCTTCTGGCCGAGAGCTTTGGAAGGGGTCCCGGGCAACGGCCTTCATGCGACGGTGACGAGCAGCATCGTAGCCCTAGTCTTGTATGATATATTTGCTAAGGCTATAGCCGTCGTGCTAACCAAGACCGTAATGAGTGGCGCCGAGGCCGCGTTAAGTACCCGTAGGGTGCAAGTCCGATCACCCACTGTATCCCATCTCTATAGAGTTCCACCTCTTCCAAATAGAAGATGAATGTAGCAAAAAGACGCCAGAGACCCAGGATATCATCAAAAGAGCACCGTAACAAGTCTAAACCCCGTGAGCGACCGTGGAGAAAGGCATGGGATTCCTCCTCGAACTAAAGCGGCCCATCAGCCACTACTTGTTCGAGTATACCTCGACGAATTCAACTTCCATCATGCTGCCGTAGCCGTCCTTAGTCTGGCCGTTGGGGTAGCCACTAGGCAGAAGATGGATGTGTTAGCTCATTGTCATGCAAAATCTGGCCGAGTTCCATGGGGAAAACAAAGAGAGACTGTGGGGCACTCACGGGAAGGCACCGCCGACGGCGACGTTCAGGATGATGAAGTACGGACTATGAGCCAGGATGCTCCACGTCCCCTGGTCGCCGAGATCCTGGCCCTTCAGGGTGTAGTACTTGTTGCCGTCAAGGTACCAGTTAATGCTCTCAGCCCGCCACGAGCCCGGGGTGCGATCCCACATCAGCGACCACACGTGGAAGTCGTTGTCGGGGATAGCGGCGGTGCTACCCCTCCCGACAGGCTCGTTGCAAATGCCGCCCTGGGCGGATCCGCAGTGCGCGGTCCCGAAACCCGTCAGGACGCCGTTCTTCTGCTCCATGATGTCGAGCTCGCCGCACAGAGGCCACTGCGTTCCCTGGCGTATGGAGTCGCCCAGCAGCCAGAAGGCGGGCCAGAGGCCGGCCTTGTTAGCCTGCGGGTTGTTTCCGAAGCGGATGCTCGCTTGCACCACGGTCTGCTTGCCCGGGGCCGGGGTGAATGAAGACGCCGTCTCGATCTTCGCCGACGTCCAGGCCCCCGAGCTGTCCTTCCGGGGAACCAGCTGCACGGTGTTGCCGCCGCTGACCTGCAGGTTCTGGTTTGATCCCGTATACGTCTCCACCTCGCCGTTGTTTTGCGACTTGCCGGTGTCTACCACCCATCGGGAGGTGTCGACCATCGAGCCTGCCTTGCCGTTGAACCGGTCTTGGAAGATGACATTCGCACCAGCAATGTCGGGCAAGCCCGCCGCCGCCGCCGCGAGCCCGGCGGCGGGGAGCAGAGCGAGGAGGCCGGAGGGAAAGAAGCGCATGTCGGTGACTTGGAGGATAAGTATGTATAAAGAAAAAGGAGGGGAGGCGTGTGCTTGCACAAGCGGCCCCCAAGTCTCAGGGTCAGGAAGACGCTTGGGAGGGAGTAAAAAGATAGGTAGCACGTAGTGTGATTGGTAGCAGGCAACCGGGTGGATTTGTTGCGGTTTTGGCCTAGAAAGAATGAAGGCTGGGAGATAGCGAAGGTAATTATACCGTAAATGAATGATAGCGAAGCAATGTCAACAACCGGGAAGACCAGAATGAACGTGCGGTGCTCTTAAGAAACGAAGGCCAATATCGGATCCAGCCTGGGGTCCGAGTTGATAGAGAATGGAAATCGATCAAGCCCGGAGCGAGGCCATGGAGGTTGTACATTGCTCATATATGAGATAGATTGCACTGGCGGCGGCTCGGTAGCAACGAGGCACAGCAGGTATACACCCACCCCTGCCATTTCAGGGGGGTTGACATCCCGGGTTTAGGGAGGGAGGCGCGGAGGTAAACCATGCGGTACTTTTCCACGAAAACGCCTGGTTGGTTCGCGAGCGGACAGGTTGGGACGAAAGGACAACGGACGACAAGGCACGAAGCTGGAGAAGAAGGGGCACTCAGTTGTGGCTCGTCCTGATTGGGAAGTGAGCGGAGCAGGGTTGAGGATGAAACGCGCACTTGGGCCTTGTTTCTGGGGGTCGCCCAATGGCAGCGCGGAACGAGCACCTGGGTTCGCCGCCCTGGGAGAGCCGGGTCGAGGCCCAACGAGGTTCATTGCGAAGGAGCCCCCTTCCGGCGGCCGGTTCCTGAGAGAGACAAAGAAGCGTGGGACTCCGCCAGGGAGGCGCAATGGGCCGGGCTTTGACCCCGTAGCCCGTATTCTGCGGGAATTATATGCAGCAAGTAACCTTGAGCCTGCCACTCGGCGCATCAAGAACGACCCTGCAATAACAGGAGCTGACCTGCATGCGGCCTCTTCGCCTTTTTCTCACCGAAGTGAATACTGAAGTATCTCGAAAGAAGCGCGGCGGTGGCGCCGCAAAAGGTACTAACGCGGAGGAGGAAAGACAGAGGGGGCAAAAATAGGAAGAGCGCCCCCACCGTCCCCGGCCGCAGCTTTGAGCCTGCGAAGTCTGTGGGTGCCAAGCATGCGAAACGGATCGTGGGCCGGATAGATTGAGGCGCCAGGAAAACAGGGGCTAGGGGCAAGTCAGGGCTTCGCCGCCAGTGGCGTTCCCTCCGAGTCGTTTCCGATCGAGGGTCGCTTTTCCGCTCGCTCCTCCCCTGCCAAGCAAAGATGATCGAGGCGCGTGTAAGTGCGAGGGAACATGGGAACGACCGCCTGTAGGAGCCTCTTTGTGCGCCGGTAGCACCGTCGATCCTTTTTTTAGGTTACCTGCCTTGCGTGGGTGCGGGGCATCTTCAGCTCCTATGGCTGCGCCTGATGGAGGCTGTATGTAGGTACCCTTTGACAGGAACGCGAGCACGTAGGCGGCGCCTCCATGCGCGAGATGAAATTTGGGGCGAGAGGCCCAGCAAAGGAGGAAGAGGAGGAATACGGAGAACAAAGTACAACAACAGTGCAGATAGCTCGTGCAGTCGGCTGTTTGCCCCCTCCACCAAGGCATGCCCCCACTATAAACTACCAATCCAGCTGGAGGTCCCTGCAGCAAGGTCTCCATTTCACTGCATGCATGCGTGGCACCCGTCAACTTTTCCATACCCCTGAATGTTCAACCGCCTTTCAGCACCATTTCTAGACTTCTTGGCATCAAGTCCGCCTCTGGTCGGCGGGACTCCTAACTTTCCCCGGCTCACCGTTCTCCTGCAAGCAATTAACGCTTGATGAATTATCCTCGTATGGACTGCTGACGTCCGAAGCGGAGAACCATTCTGGCGCCTCGCCGCCCCTCCGTCCTCCGCATGTTACATGGATTGCGAAGCTGGTCCAGAGCCGAGTGGGCAACGTGAGACTCTGGCCTTGCGGTCGCCACCAGCCGGCGATCGACCTACCATATCCAGGAGCCCGCAGCGGTTAAAGTGCGCGAACCATTGCAAATCACGAATCATCCCCGCTGGCCGCTATGTCCTGTAGGAGGCGCGCCAAAAAGCTCTAGAGGCCCCGACCGACCGAAATGTTTCATGTTTCCATCCACCCCATCGCAACAACTTGCCGCCACCACCCAACTCGTATTGGGCCCCCCGTCTAAAGGCCCAGATTTGCTCGTCACCCTTTGCCGCCCTTTTGCTACGGGTGGACTACTGCTGGCTCCTCTCTTGAAAATGCCGTGCTGCGGCCTCGCCCCGACGGTGCGGAGCAGCGCAGCATGGAGGCGGCAGAGGAAACATCCGCGTGGGGACCCGACCCGCTGCTCGGTCGGCGACGGGCAGCTGAGGGTACTAATGCCACTCCTTGGTTCCAGGAACTAGCCACGCTACCTTCGGTCTGCGCCTAAGACTGCCTCGGCGGATCATACGGACCATCGCAGGCCTTCCTTCAGTAGACTAGGAGTGGCCGTTCCCACTCTCGCCCGTCTCCAACGCTTTCATTTCGTCCCCAATGAACTGACGAGCTAACTTGCTATCCTTCCTAACTCGAGCATCGGGGCTGTTACGAGGTAGAAAGTCACCGGGTTAGTAAGATGGCGTAACTAGCCATGAGCGCCTGATAGATGGCTGCTATATTCAGCGCATACTGTGTGGCCAGGCCGTGTGTGATGTCTCTCCTGGAGGCCTGCGCCTCATGGTAGTACCGCGAGGCCCGCGCCTGTGTACGGATAGCGCCCTCTCCCTGCTTCTACCGCCGGGAAGGGCTTCATCAATACTTGCCTCAGTCCCCGAAAAAGCCAAGAGCTCGGGATTATAGCACCGGATGCTTTGGTTCTTAGCTTCTTGTTGCCGTAGCGGCGGCCTGAGCCTCTAGTTCTGTCCGTCGCCTTCACCCTGAGATACTAGCCCGCGCAATATATTAGCCGAACGGCAACTGATATCCACTCCAATGAACGCCATCCATGGCCCCGGGCGCCTTGGTCTCCGTCATAATACTCATAATATTCTGCCAGGTACGGCGAAGGGCAACAATCTAGCGGACCGTCGCAACTGGATAAGATCGGCCAGGAACACACGTCCTCGCGCCTTCATGATTCTTGAACAGGTCCCCTATACAAGGTGCTCCTTAACGAAACATTCCCCGGCTGCTATAGCGCGTGCGCTTCCGGATTCGCCTTCCGTCCGTTCCTTGATTCCTCTTCCCACACGCCTAGATCGCCGCGGCAACGTCTCCAGTGGCGTTTTGTCGCCCTTGGATACATAAATGAGGCATGACGCTTCTTCTATATCTTAACATGCACCATCTCCAAGAATATAGTCGCTTCCTCCCAGTTCTGCATCGTTTCAAAGATCGAGCCAAGCTTGGAAGATCGAGTCTCCACGCTGACGAGCAAGGTGTGAATGTCCTTCTTGCTGAAATCTATTGCTGGGCCAGTGATGGCTGTCCCTGGACGTCTCATCATCCTTGTCCCTCCTCTCTGGCTCGTCCACGTATTAGCTATCTAAGTACATGTATGTATCCTCAAGCTTAACCCACTTGTTCAAAACCCACCTCGTCAAGGTTAGCATCGGGGCCGGTCATCCACTCGGCGCCGCCTGCTCTAATTGATGCGCCGAATGGTTACTTAAGCTTCCTAGGTAGGTAGCCCGCCGCATACAAGAGCTCTCCCTAGTTCGGAATCCGATTTCTGACCCTGACGAGCTTCTGCGCCAGCCGAGGACGGGGGAGGAGAAAACTGATCCTTCCCAGCGTGCCGGCATGGTACTTCTTTCTGAAAGCAATAAGTTAATTATCAGGGCCGACCCCTTATGCGCGCTTCGGTCGTCCTACCTAGCCATCGTCACATCCATGCCACCCTGCCGGGCCTGTAGAAACCCATAGCTCAGCCTGCTTACTCCCTGCTAGCTGCTCGAGGCGTTATCGCCAGTGGCAGCGTCGAGTGCGTCGTTAGGCCGACGTAGCAGGATCCGTGAAGAACCGCAGTGAAGACTCCACCCCCTGAAAAGTGGACCTGACCTCCTGTGAGCGGCCAGGTCGGACCGCCTCTGGCCAAATCCCCACGCTTTAGAGATAGTCCTTTTTCCGCGCGGTTCTGGTAAACTGGTTCAGATGCCACTCGACGTCGCCGTTCTTGTTCTCCAGGGTACCGTTCCGTATCTCAAACAGCTTCATGCTCCACCTCGGACCGACCTCAGCCAGCTCGACGGATTCGTGGGAGGTCCGCACGTAGACGTAATGTCGCACTTCAACAACGTCCTCGATATTCTTGAAGGCGATTACCCGATTCGACATCTTTGTCTTGGCTGTTATCGGGTCCCGGGGCGGGAAGAGGTGCTTTAGGACTTTGCAGACTCGGTTGCCTAGCCGACTCGTGAACCCTTCAAAGATAAGGTGGGGGTAGCTTTCAGAGACGGTGCCCCTTAAGCTCCCCGGGATATCGTGCCGTAGGAGGACGTTATGCATCGAGAAAGATACGGTGGGCCCGTGAGGGAGATGGCTTATACTAGAAGAGATGTCAGCCACTCGCCCCCTGCGCAGTAGGACGGTACAGAAGAGCGGCAGCGGCGGCGGGTCACTCACACTAGACCCGTAGGCGTTCCTCTGTGCTCAGATAGCAGAACGACATCTGTCAGACCTGCGGACTTTGCGGATCGGACCAGATCCTCCACAGTGGTGTTTCCTCGCTGCAACCGGATACCGCCTGGGAGCAGCAGCCGGACCTCTTTGCTGAAGGCGTTAAGCCTCGAAGAGCAATCTCTGGACGTCGTGATGAGCACTACGCATTTTTTTTACTCGGAGTTAGCTTCGGCCGGTGCCCTCTGACGGTAGGACGCCGACTCCTAGATGCGTTATTTACCTCGCGGATCGACCAAACCGCTCAACTCAGAGTATTCGTCGTCAAGATCCATCAGGTCTTTCGCGCCCAGATCCTCTCGCGACTCATCGTAATTGAAGTCCTTACGAAGCTCTTTGTCGTTCGCAATCGTTCGGTCTAGGGGCTTTCCCTGGGCCAGAGCAGCCCTCAGCTTTGCCCGCTTCTCATTTGTCTCGGCCTCTTTGAGAATAAGGGCTTTCCTGTACAGGTAGTCTCGGCGCTGCCGAGCTTCTTTTCGCTAGAAGCAGCTCAATTGTCAGCAGCAGACAATGCATTCCAGTAGATGTGGGCGACGTACGAGCATTGTGTCTGTTAGATGGTTATCTGGTCCTTTAGTGATAAAGCCACAAATGGAGCCTGTTTTCTGCTGATGCAAAGGCGCTCACTTCTGGGTACTGTCAAAGAAAAAAGTTTAGTGGGGCATAATCGCTATTGATAAGCCCAGAGATCTCTTATCAGAGAATCACGTGCTATAGAGGCCATCTTTTTTTTGGTCTCCCCGCCTGCACGCCACCACTGCTTTGGCTATTTTTGTCAAGTGGATCGCCCTTTTGAGCTCAACCCCAACATCTTCCAAAGAACTGCTGTTCTGGTGACACCTACTTCTGCTCTTAAAGGGTTTGGACCAGACGCCAAGGGGTTTACTCTAGCCAACTATTATGTGATGACTCTTGTCCATCCTCTCTCAGATTCTCTATTCCTTCTTCCTCCCAAGCGCTTGTCAGCCACACGAAGTGTACAGAAGGACACAAATATTCCCGAAGGCTGAGAGGTAGGTTCCATTTGAAATCTCCCTCTCTGATGTCGCGACCCTGCTCTATTTACCCTACCCTTCTGCCAGCTTGAGTAGGTATGTACTTCAAGCTGACTTTCTGCCCTATGCTCTCCTGGCCCTCGATCTCTAGAGAAGCTGGTACCCCGCCAAAAAATGGAGGGTGCTTTCACCCACTTCGGGAACCATCTTGTTTCGGACTCAGCGGCGGCTATAAAGGCAGGCGATAACGACGAGCTTTCTACCATGGACCCCGACGAGAGCCTGCTATATGGCAAGTTTGATACTCGGGCCGGCTTAGGCAATGCGCGCCGACGGAACGATGATGACGATAACGAAACGGAAGTCTACGATGATGAGGACTCGGAGAGCCTGGCTAGCGTGCCCGTAGATGGCATGCGGGGCCTTACTGTGAAGTCTCCCGAGGAGGAAAAGGAGCTTCCGGCTCATGCTTGCGCGTACGTTCTTGCTACTGCCTCCCCGCATGGTTGGGCCGTTTGGCGCTGACTACTTGGTTTCTCGTCTATCAGGTACTGCGGCATCCATTCCCCTGGCTCCGTCGTCAAGTGCCTAGCGTGCAGCAAGTGGTTCTGTAGCGCTCGCGGGAATGCTACGTCCTCGCACATTGTTAACCACCTGGTTCGCGCCCGCCACAAGGAGGTCCAGCTTCATCCCCAATCCCCCCTCGGCGACACGGTGCTGGAATGCTACAACTGCGGAACGAAGAACGTCTTCCTCCTCGGGTTCATCCCGGCGAAGTCGGACACCGTCGTCGTTCTGCTCTGCCGCCAACCCTGCGCGGCCAGTACCTCATCAAAGGACATGAGCTGGGATATCTCGCGATGGCAGCCGTTGATCGAGGACCGATCCTTCCTCAACTGGCTCGTCTCTACTCCCACGGATGCGGAGCAGCTGCGTGCGCGCCACTTGACGCCGCCCATGATCGCAAAGTTGGAGGAGATGTGGAAGGAAGATGCCAATGCCACAGTGCAGGATCTGGAGAAGGCTTCCAGCGTCGACGACGATCCCCACCCCGTCCTGCTCAAGTACGACGACCCGTATCACTACCAGAATATCTTCGGACCTCTGGTAAAGATGGAGTCGGACTATGACAAGAAGCTTAAGGAGGCGCAGTCCGAAGATGGCCTAATTGTTAGGTGGGACTACGGCCTCAACAACAAGCACCTTGCCAGCTTTATCCTCCCGAAGATCGAATCCGGCGATGTCAAGCTTGCCGTCGGCGACGAGATGCGGCTGAAGTACAAGGGCGAGCTTCGGCCCGTGTGGGAAGGCGTCGGCTACGTGATCAAGATTCCTAACAACCAGTCCGACGAGGTCACGCTGGAGCTGCGAAAGACGGGGAATGACAAGTCGGTCCCCACAGAATGCACTCACAACTTCTCCGCGGACTATGTCTGGAAGGCGACCTCGTACGATCGTATGCAGGTTGCTATGAAGACCTTTGCTGTCGACGAGATGAGCGTCTCAGGCTACATTTTCCACAAGCTCCTCGGACACGAAGTCGCTGTCGCCCCCATGAAGACAACGATGCCCAAAAAGTTCACGGCACCGGACCTGCCGGACCTCAACGGCAGCCAGATTCACGCCATCAGGGCCGTTTTGTCGACCCCACTGAGCCTCATTCAGGGTCCTCCAGGTACGGGCAAGACGGTTACCTCTGCCACCATCATTTATCACCTGGCGAAGATGAACAACAGCCAGGTCCTGGTTTGCGCTCCGTCAAACGTCGCGGTGGATCAACTTTGTGAGCGGGTCCATCGCACAGGTCTCAAGGTGGTCCGGCTCACTGCCAAGTCTCGGGAGGATGTCGAATCGTCCGTCAGCTTTCTCGCCCTGCACGAGCAGGTTCGCATGTACGACGGCAATGTAGAGCTGACCAAGCTGCAGCAGCTGAAGAACGAGGTCGGCGAACTGTCGAGCCAGGACGAGAAGAAGCTGAAGCAGCTTACCAAGTCGGCAGAGCGTGAAATCCTCACCAACGCCGACGTCGTCTGTTGCACCTGTGTTGGAGCGGGCGATCCGCGGCTGGCTAAGATGAAATTTCGTAATGTGCTCATCGACGAGTCGACCCAGTCCGCGGAGCCAGAGTGCATGATTCCACTAGTTCTCGGCTGCAAGCAAGTTGTGCTCGTCGGCGACCACAAGCAGCTTGGGCCGGTCATCATGAACAAGAAAGCCGCCAAGGCCGGCCTCAACCAATCGCTCTTCGAGCGGCTCGTCAAGCTGGGCTTTGCCCCCATCCGCCTGAACGTGCAGTACCGCATGCACCCGCATCTTTCCGAATTCCCTTCCAACATGTTCTACGAGGGCTCCCTTCAGAATGGCGTGACCATCCAGCAGCGACTCCGGCGGGACGTGGACTTCCCATGGCCCGTTGTCGACACGCCGATGATGTTCTGGTCCAATCTGGGCAACGAGGAGATTTCAGCCTCAGGCACCTCGTACCTGAATCGTACGGAAGCCTCGAACGTCGAGAAGGTGGTCACGCGCTTTTTCAGAGCCGGCGTCAAGCCGGCTGACATTGGCGTGATCACGCCGTACGAGGGCCAGCGGAGCTACATCGTGACGACGATGCAGAACACGGGAACGTTCAAGAAGGAGAGCTACAAGGAAGTGGAAGTCGCCTCGGTTGATGCCTTCCAAGGGCGTGAGAAAGACTACATCGTTCTCTCCTGTGTCCGCTCTAATGATAACCAGGGCATCGGCTTCCTCTCCGACCCCCGCCGTCTAAACGTGGCGCTTACTCGCGCCAAGTATGGCCTCGTCATCATCGGCAACCCCAAAGTGCTGTCGAAGCATGAGCTGTGGCACCATCTGCTAGTCCACTTCAAGGACCGCAAGTGTCTAGTCGAGGGCCCACTGACAAACCTACAGACTTGCCTGCACCAGTTCAGCCGCCCTAGACAAAGCTACCGGCCTCAGCGCTCATCGCAGCAGCAGAGTCAGCAGCAACAACAGCAACAGCAACAGTCCCAGTATCCGTCAGCGGGTTATCCCACCAATGGCCGCTTCGGCAACGGCGGTTTGAACGGCTCCACACGGGACTTCGATTCGGGGTCGATGATGTCGTACATCCCCGACGATGTCTCGTCTATCCATAGCTCAGCACTGGGCGGTGCCGGCCTTAGCTCCGCTTATCCGGCGATGTTCTCTAATTTCAACCCGGAACAGTGGCCCGGCCTCCCCGGAGCCACTCCCGTTGGCCGGTCCGGCAACAAGGGCCGTGGCCGGGCCACGGAGAGCGTCGCCGGGGAGAGCGTCGCCAACTCGGAGTTCACCGATAGCAGCGCCAGTATCATTGGAGGCAAGGGCGTTGGCCAGGGCGGTGCCAGTCTGGGCGCGGGCCTCCACGAAGCCATCGGCAGCGGCCGCCTCACCTCGTATAGCCAGAGCGATCGGCTTAAGCAGTACGTGGAGAGCAGCGGCCGTGTTAGCCAGGGCAATGGCTACCGCCGGTATGATGATGACCAGCAGAGCGTCAGCACGGGTTTTGCCAGCCAGATCGGCGGTTCGGGCTATGACTGAGAGACGGTTCAAGGGGCGAAGAGCGCCACGGGCGCTGATATACCCTTGCGACTCAAGACTCACGGACCGACTGAGCGATATACTGCGAGTATATTTAATCCCCACCGTCATCGGCAGGAAATAACCCGCCACCAAGGGGCGAACGACTTCGCCATCGAGGCTCGGCCATGATGGTAACTATGCACTCCAACAGGTCCGCACGGCTTCATGGACGCACCGGCTTGTCTGCACGATACAGCGCTTGCGGCCCAACCCAAGCCATTGCGGGCTCTATTCCACCCAGCATATACCCCTTCTGTCCCCTCGGGCTCCGCCACTTTTCCCCGTCGCCTGGGCACTCTGACAAGTTGACGGAGGGAGATTTCTCAGCCGCCTGCCGCGAAAGACAAGGAGCTAGGCGTCTAGCTTGCGGCACGGCGTACTTCATCACACGATCTCCTGTCGCGTTGGAGAGTTGAGGAGGCAAGAGGTGCCTCGAGATTGCCGGGATCGGTATCAGGTTGTTATGCGAGTTAGCGCGGTGGAGGCAGGGTTGCTTAGCAGATGTGCGCTATTGCGGAGGACGAGATGGAGATGCCTCGAGCTGCCGGGTTCAGTCAATCCTTTCCTTGAGTTGCCTACCTACCTACCTACCTTTATAGGTAGTCTAGGTAGACACTGCTTGGAAAGAGGGTGTCTGTGTCCAGGTTCGCCTTGGAAGTCACATTTCTCACATTCCTTATTTTCTGCTTCTTTCTCTTGCGAGATGACGGCGATGCCACACTTGGAACTGGGTGGAAACTGCACCTCGGCCGCACTCTCGTCTCGGTGGTTTTACTTGCGACGGCTCAATGACTATGTATCTACTTAATACCCACCGAACCGGTTAGTAGGGTAGATACACACTTGAGCGTCTGTGGTATCGCTCATTTGCTTCCCCTACCTTTTTTTTCCCTAAGCATTCTGCTCCCTCAAGAGGAGGAATACTAGCACACTCATTATCGATATGTCTATAGGGCCAGTGATCTGGCTCGTGTTGAAAACTACCCACGTTAATCGGAGGCATACGACGTACGCGCCTATAGCACCTACTTGTAGATATAGGTACCTGTGCCTAGGTAGGTAGGCAGTGGTAGGTAGCCACAGATAGATACCCGAATGGACCACTCCGGACTTCGAGGTTGATCTGCATACCTCCTGGGAGGCCTCTGCAAGCAGGTACAGTAGATGGTAGGTTACTGCACGAGAAGCAACGGTGTCTGCTTCTCCACACTCTACGGAAGCGAATTCCTGGTTTTGGCCAACAGGCCATGATCTCACACACGGATGAAACCTGGCCGAGTGGTGGGGAGGGCACGGACGAGGTGCGACACAGATCCTGGGGCCTTGCCTTTTGAGAGCAGGAAAGGTGCATGCACAGACCAATCTGGTACAGCTAGTATGAAAGTCGTGAGTTGATAAAATGTCGCAACTCTGTTTTTGTCTCTAGAGCTTGTTTTCCTCGTTCCGGGTAGCATTATGTACCTATAGATTGCCTCGGCTTCCCACACAGGAGGGGTTCGAGGGGTGCCGCTGCCGCGGCTACTACCAGACTGGGGGATGTTCCCGCAGTGATTGGCGCTAATCTGAAGTTCGGTAGCGGGGGTCCACTAGTGATGCGACCAATGGAGCACAAGGAACAATGCGGGCGTCGCCGAGCCTGAGAAGCTCCTTGCCTCGACTTTTAATAGGTCCTCTACTGCGGGCTTGTATTTTGTTTTGAAAGAAAATATAAAAATCGAACGCACGTTGCCCCTGTTTGCGTCGGTTTTGTTAAGAAAAGAAGGAGCGTTTCTGGCGGCCGCCCCTTCCAAGCAAGAACGCTGAAGTACTTACCTAATAGAGTGGAGCTCGTTCGTCACACGCTTCAGGGCCCCCCCCTCCGCGAGTACCTTTGCCTCAACCTACTTCACCACGCATATCCACCGATGTAAGGTGCCTCTATCTTTATTTTCTCTTCCTGTTGCCGCATGCCCACGGCACGAAGCATCGGCTCAGCTTCCATAAGCCTCGTTCTAGGTTCATTATTCAAGAAAAAGCTGCACTGCCCTGGCCGGGCCCTGAAGGACCCGTACACTTCCGGGCTCTCTCAAGCACCGCCACCACTATGGCCACGCCGTTGGTCTCGCCAGAAAGTGCTCCTGTTCAGCCGGCAGCGAAGCAAGACGACACGTCCAAACCGCAGGAGAAGGATCCAGAGCCGATTAAGAACGACGGTATTGACGAGGTCAACCCGGCGGACTTCGGGGGCGAGGTCCTAACCAACAACGAGCTACCATCCGCGGAGACGCTCCAGAAGATCGAGAGCTACCTCGTGCTCGACCGCTACGGCAAGAGCCATACCTTCAAGAGCCTTTATACTGGCCGACACGTCGCACGACGGGTGCTCATCATCTTCATCCGGCACTTTTTCTGCGGGGTGAGATTTATCGCCTTCTCTCCCCCTCATCTAGTGTAGCAGACTAACGTGCGATTCGGTTACCCCCACTTCCCCCCCCGAAAAGAACTGCCAGGAGTACCTACGGACCCTCTCGGAGTCCATTACGCCGGACGCACTGCTGCGGCTGCCGATCTCGACGTTCATCGCCGTCGTCGGGTGCGGCGACCCCGGCTTGATCCCCATGTATGCCGAGGCGACGGGTTGTCCCTTCCCTATCTACACGGACCCTACGCGGAAGCTGTACGAGGAATTAGGCATGATCAAGACGCTCGCTCTCGGCCCCAGGCCCTCGTATATGAAAAAGAGTCTTCTGAGCTCCTCCATCGCCTCGGTCTTCCAGGGCCTCAAGCAGATCCGGCACGGGCTGGCTACCAAGTCCGGCGACTCGCGACAAATTGGCGGCGAGTTCTTGTTCGAGCCACCCACCGTCATGACCCCGACTGAGGAGGTGGATCGGCAGATGCGGAAGATCTCGGCGAGCCTAGCGGCCGCGGCCACCGCAAAGGACAGCAAGCCGAGCAACGGCGACGGGCCGGTGACGTCGGCTGTCGTGTCGGCCGAGGAATCCCCGGCGAGCAATGCCATAAGGGACGAAGAAGAAGGCGTCGCCGTGGAGGAGAAGAACGTGACGTGGTGCCACCGGATGAAAAACACGCGCGATCACGCCGAGATCCCGGAACTCATGGAGATTTTGGGCCTAGAACCAGAAAGCAAGGATGGGCCCCTACCGGCGGGGGCACACAAGGGAACTGGCACGACTATGGCGGGGCAGATGAGCGTCATGCGCGGCATGGCGAGCGGTACCTAGGAGGCCGACGCCATCTCGGGCGAAGCGGCGTACTGGAGAGAACTGAAGGGCATGTTCGGTGACGCGGACGGTTGTACGGAGGACAGCAGCAACGCAGCGGGGGCATGACTTGATACCAGATAAGCAGTAGCTCACAAGACTTGCTATATTTGGCTCAAAGGGACATCGGTTCAAGTTCAAGGGGGCGGCATTTTAGCATGCTGATCTCCTACGTGGTACGCAGAGATAGCGTTTGTTTTTGAGATTCATAGCGATATTTATAGCATCCCTTGACCCAGCCGATATACCGTCCGAGACGAGTACGGCCTATGCGCTCCACGTATTGCGTTTGACATTTCATAATTGCGTAGTGTAACTTTAGGTACTATTACTGTCGAGGGATGACAGTAAATGGAAAAATTACCGTGTGCATTCTTGTACTTACCTACTAGGAGACATCTGCTAGGAGAGAATCGGCTACAGTTCCGGGAGGACGCCCTAATTGCGCAGATGCTGCGTGAACTCGCGCGTCCACGCGGCACGCACTTCGGCTGCGATCGCCTCGAAGGGCGACGGATGGCCGATGAGGACGGAGAAGGAAGCCGTGCTACGTCTGAGGACGGACGGGCCGGGTTCCGAGGTACTGCTGCCGTGACGGCGTTGAGGGTCTCGTTGACGGCCTGCATGATCGCCGCGGCGCCCGGCACGCCCGACTCCGCCGCGCACTTACGACCTCTATGTAGATGACGTGCGTGACACGACGTGCGTGATGGCATGCCTCCTGACGGCCATGTTCACGTCGATGCAGCAGTCGCCGTCCAGAAGAAGGCCACGCCAACCGGAGCCGTGGCGTCCGCGGCTAGAGCGCCCTAAATTTTGAGTAGATCGCGGACCGTGTCGTTCAAGCCATCGCCGGCGCCGGGGCCGCCGAAGAAGAGCTCGAAGCCGAGTAGCTGCGGCATCGCGGCTACGGGGATGAAGATCTGCGGAAAGTAGAGGAACTTAGCCGAGGACATGATAGGGTGGGGGTCCATGTGGTATCTTAGCTTAACGATGCTGCCGTGGTCGGGATACATGGTCACACGGAGGCCGCCGCTGCCGTCCGCCGTACGGCTACCCCCGCCGAGCTTGCTTAGACACCGGGCGTCGTTCAGCCTCGGGATGAGGACGCCATCCATCCACGGCGAGGAGCACGCTTGCCGGCGGTCCGACGTACCATTTGTGGTTCGTGGCCCACCGGTAGTCCCGATTGAGGTGGTCGATCATGCCCTTAGCAAGAAACGCGTTGGCTATATTTCTGCTGACGGCGCCACCGGTCGTCGTGTCGTTGTCGCTGCCGTTGTTGGCGTTGCCGAAGGTGGATATATTGTCGTTTCGGAGAGAACGCGCTCTGTGCACTGGGCACTAGAAGTAAGTATGAGTACGGAGAGTTGATTGCCTACCTGTTGAGGGCATCTAGGTAGATAGGTATGTAAGCAATGATAGCTGAAGCTCCACAAGGGATGTTGCTCGGATGAGTCGAGGTGTTGACCTGTCTGCTCCGGCTGGATTTTCTGAACCGGACGGCTGGCCCATCCACCTTCCTGGGTTTGCTAACTAGACATGGGGGTGTTATATAGGAATAGCCGGCAGAAGCATCTGTATCCCGAGTTGAGGTGCTGCTGTTCAGTGTTCTCATAAACCCGACACCGGGGCAAGGCCTGAATTGCTCGCGCTTAGAATCTCACCCAACCTCATACTTCTAGAGATGTTGTGACGAATCAGCCACTAAGTGTAACCACGCAAGTAAGGAAGCTACATACTTACAGTACTGAACAGTGTACGGGAGCTTCAGATGTAGCTGCAGCTTCCTCTACCCAAAGGACACCTGGGGACGAGGCTGAAGAACAGCCGCAAACAGCAGCGGAGTCCCATTGATCAGACTTCAGGTCAGTTAATTAGTGGGCCGACGGCAGCTCAGTATGTTGGCTGCGGTGCAAGTGCGGTACCGCCTTGTATTGACGGCCGGCCGCCAGTTGGCTAGAGCGGTAGCCCCTGAGTCGCTCCTTCCCATTGCAACAACGACAACAAGGCAGGTACGAACCGCGCTTTTCCACTCTCACCCCCGCAAATTAGACGTGTCCGCTGCTTTCTCTCTCTTCTTCTTTCCTTTTCATTATGAATCCTCGCGCACCGTGTCGACGTCTCAAACAGCTATCAATCCGCGCTACCTGCGCGGCTAGGCGGCCATGACGCATCCTACCCCTTTCAATCGCGGAGGAGGCAAATGGCAAGAGATTACCCCGGAAGATTCGGCGAAGAAGAATGATGGCACCGATAGTCGTCAGTCCTTTCGCCAACGGCTGATGAATGAGCCGCCCGAGAAGTTGCCGGTTATCCAGCTTGGCCATCCTTCCGCGGCCGCACTCGACCCGGACCGTGCTTTCTTTGAGGGCCTTGGGACGCCGATTCGGGAGCCGTGCAACTTCGAGCCATCAAACCCTTCCATTCAGAAGGCGAAGCCACACGTCTCTGGAGTCAAAGAAATCGTCACGACCCCAGATGGCCCTGATCCACCGCTGGCCAAAAACCTCCGCGGTATGTAATATCTGCCCTCAGTTGTCTTCTATGTGCCGGGCGAAGCATTCATGGAAAAGGTATTGTTAACACTCCTAGTAGAGATCTATGCCCACGAGGGGGGCGAAATTTATGACAAGGCCAAAGGGCAACTTCTCGATGGCTATGAGCTCCTGAAGAGCAAGCTCGCTGCCATTGGCACCGCAGACGCCGACTTCCTCTCTGCGGTCGCCCGGGCACAGGCGCAGCTCAGCCGGCCCCTTTCTAACTCGCGGAGCGAGGTGAAGGTCATCGCCAGCAATGGCAACGGGAACAGCAAGGCCAAAGCATGGTATGAAACCAAGCACGTCGGCCAATGCGTTGCTGAGGTCCGCAACCACCTCGCTGCTTTGGAGGTAGAGCTCGAGAAGCTCTGGGGCGAATGGGACCAGGCCCAAGCCGAAGTCGAGGCCGCTGCGCGCGAGATTGCCAACAGGGACCCGCAAGCTGGCAGCGGCAAGACGTTGGCAGAGGAACTTGCTGCCATTAGTGACTCGCTTGAGAAGGAGCTCGATGATGCTGCTAAAGCAGAGTGGAAGGAGACGATGGCGAATGAAAAGGTGAGCCTTTCATTATGCTCATCTCAGCCCTTAGATGATAGTTGGGCGAAAACGCTGACGCCGGCACCAGGAGTACAAAGTCATCATCTATGCCGAAGAGGCCAAGCTGGCGCAGGCTGTCCTCAACCAGGGGTCGAAGTATGATTGAGGTGGTCGATATGGTCCTAGCTGCATACCGCAACGTCCCTGTTGTGAAGGATGTCGCGCATGCGGAGTTCAATACGGGGGCGATGTGGGCGAATCGATATCCACGTAATACTAGTTGACCATAAACGTCGGGGTAAGAAGATCGCTGACTTACGTAAATGGTAAATACTAGCTCAAGCAACGATGTAACCAATCCGGTGGCCACATGACCTGATACTGGCTTAAGAAGCTGCTATTCTCTTCCTCGTCCTGTCGCCGAGCCGAGCATATTTGCCCTGTACGGCCAGCAAGGTTGGTCGTTGAATACAGTCCTTGAGGTCCAGTCCACCCTATCAGGACCGTTAATTCGAACATCATGATTGTGGGTAGTCAGCACAAAGGAGGTGGCTTGAGCATCCACTTTTGCGGGCTTTGAAATGGCCTTGTACGATTGGCTGCGGTATCTGATGGTGCCGGGGCCACGCCCGGGACCCACCGGACTGCTAACTTTAGATAAGAAGAACATATGTGCTTCGGACCGCTCGCCTTTTGTCTTAAGCTTGCTACCTACAAGTAACAAATATCCCACTGCCGGCGTTTGTAAAATCCACAGGCACGGAGTAGATAGACGGCGGTGAAGATAGCCGGATTGTTATCAGCTACCGAGCCATCTCGCACCTCCCTGGCACGGCGGGAGAAAATTTGTTGGCGCCTCGTGCCCCAGCGAGACGAATTCCGGGAGCCGTTTTGTTGGCTCCTCTAAACCGCATCGGCAGTGAGGAGCCCAGGGCCCCTGCCAGAGCGCCATGTCAACGCTCCGCCGAGCCCTGCCGCCCCGCTACGGGAGGAGCGCCGCGAGGTCCAAGCTCCCCTCCCAACTTCCCAACGGACCGTCTCAGTTCGTGGCGGTCAGCGAGGTCCCCACCCCGAATGAAGTTCCCTCCCCCATCTCTGGGTCAGTCAAGAAGGACTGCATAAAACAGATAGAGATCGGTCGTCTTCTCGTCATCGATGCGGTTCCGGTATTAATACCTAAGGTATCCCATTCGTATCTCTCTTGTACATGGTAGTACTGCATACCATTCAGCTGCCTCCGATATCTTTATTCCCCCCCAACAAATTGAAGGCTCGTAAGCAGCTGCAGGAGACATCAGACAGCTTGTGGCTGTGTGCCTCGTTATCAGCCGTGACGCTTCCTGCAGATACCAGCCAATCCGACCAGTGATATTGGCGATTCCCCGCTAGCTACACACCATCAGCACCGGACATCCGACAGAGCATCGCCTGGCTGTGTCTCAGCGTCCCTCCCATATTTCTTCGCCAGCTCTCCCGTTCCTCCCGTTCCTCCCGTTTCCCCTTTTCTCTCCCCTCCTTCCGCCGCTACTCGGTCAATTGACCTGCGTCGATCACCATCCCATCTACCATCTTCAACGACATCCCGCAAAAGGGCAATACGGCCTAGGCGAGCATTTGCAGCCCGAGACAAAGATGACTCGTGTCACAGCACCTATCTCTAAGCTCACGAGAGCTCTCGCTTCCAACCCCTCAGTTTCCCGGCCGAGCTATGTCGGCAATGTTTCAAAGGCGGCTGCCACCTTGGCGCATTCTGAGAGCCTCCTCGAGGGCAGGAGTAGTGAGCATAGTGATGTGTGTAATCCTTCCGTCTCTTTCCATCCTACCCCATCATAAGTCTTGTTGCGTCCGATGTAAGGAGCGGTGGAATATCACTGGATCGGATGAACTTTGAAGGTCTTTGGACTAATAGTTTGTTGACAATCCGGCAACAGGCTACTTCGCGCCGCTCTATCATGACCACCCACCGACCCACCCCCGCCGTCGTGCCCTCGAGGACGCGCACCGTGCCTCTGATGCAGAGCTTCTCTATACAGGCCAGCGCCCCCATCGCTACACAGATCGACACCAGCGCGCTCGACTTCGCGGTCATGCCCTCGCTCGCCTCGATAGCTCCAGAGCCGTCGGACGAGTTCGCTAGGTTACGCGTGCCTCTCCTTCCCGATAATTACAACCCCGACCGCACCCTCGCCGAGGGCCACGTCCCGGAGACGCCTGACGGACCCATCGCGGCCCCCGAGATCGTGATAGTCGCGGCGCACCCGGAGAACGTCCTGCCGGCCGCGCTGACCGAGGTCGAGGGCATCAGTATCGACGGCGTCGAGCTTAAGTTTGCGCATGATGTAGAGCCCGCGCGGGACAGTGGCGAGGCCGGCGGCATGCTCACGGATCTGTGGAAAGGTCTGGTTGACGACGTCTTTGGCAACAAAAAACTTGCCGTCTGATGTCGATGGGATTTTGATTCTTTAGCGCGGCGTAGTCTCTTTTACTTTGGATACGATGTCGTCCACGCAGCTTTTGCGTTTCATCTCGCCTTCCACTCTTCACTGTTGATTGTCGATATTATGTCCTGCCAGTTGTTACGAAAAGTCATAGGCACGAGCAAGCTGCTTAGTTATCAATGACGTGGATGAGCGGCTGTGGAAAAATAGGGTCGCGATAAACCCTCCTTGTATACGATTGTAATGAACTTCTATTCCTCTGGTCTGGAGCATGCTCTCCTAGCTAGAAGCTACCACCCGCTCTCAGCGACGCAGGAGTGGGGGGATTCCGCCTCTCAGGAGGCCGGATGGGCACTTACACACCTCCTGTGGAGTAAGTTCCTATCTCGACCATCTGTATCAAGTATACCGATGCAGCAATGGGCATTAGCGCTATTGCTTACTCCTCCCCCTCGTTGAAGTTCGCCAATAGATAATCAGTACTCCGTCCGGCGTACTGGTGGGCAGATCGCAGTGACATCTTATCGTCACACAACTTCAGCAAGGGGCTCGTCGGGAGGCTGATCCCCCACCACCAAGGAGTTTCAGACGTTTTCGCCTGCCCCCGAGCACAGCGTCGGAATCTCTTTGGAGGACGTGCGAGACAAGGCGGGTGCTAGCACATCCCAATGGTGGCGGCTGAATACCAATTGGGTCCCAGACAGACCATATATAGGTAGGTGCCTGGTTATATCACTTCGAGGACATGGATGCTGTTCTACCGTCCTGCTCGCGACCTCGAACACACATAATTCAGCCGCCGTGTTTCAATAACAACTCCAAGTCAACCAGCTTCGTTCTTTTTTGCAGTCGTTTTTTTGAGCTATAGCCGCCCTTTGCTGATCTGCAGTACACACGCATCTGTTGAGAGGGCAGAAAAACGGAACGAAATTTGCAGTCCTGGCCCTGTAAACCGCCCTGCTGGAGCCAATCATTGCGCTCCAGGGTCGTCTGCCCGCCCGCTGTCCGGTCGTTCGGTGAGCTCCACCTCAGGCACCGTAGGGGGGACCTTACCGTAAAGAGGAAGGACCGAGTGCACGAACAAGGTACGCTGGACAAAAAAGGGAGATATGCCGGCAGCCCTCAATGCGGCCGATCTGCTTTTCTCCTCGGGCTTTGTCTTCGGCGCAAGACCCAGCAATTTCGGCAGCAGATCGCGCCCGGGAACCAGTTCCGGCGAGCAGCAGCACCCGCCGCAGCAGCAGCAACTCCCATCGCCGCCGCTGCCGCCGCCGCCACCTGCGCCGCCGCTCGTGCCTCCGCCGGCCCATCGGCCCCACGTGCTAACCAAGGAGCGCCGACCGTCACTCGGCTCGAGGTCCTCTTTCACGAAGAAGCGCCGCGCCTCCTCGTCATCTTCCATCACCACCCATGGGTCTGCTGCTGCCGGCGGCGCTGTAGCCGTAGTAGGAGGCATCACCGTCATCACCGACAACGCTGTCCCGCCTGCGCTGCCCGGCTTTGCGCTCGCCGCCGCCGCCTCTGCCGTAAGACCCCCTAGGTCGTCCTCGCTGTCGGCGTCGGCATTAGCGTCGCGCTCGTCATCCACCATTCCTTGGTGGTCCAAGGACGCCCCCGAGAGCTTACCAGCAGGAGGAGGGGGATTCGCCACGACGCAGAGGAGCAGCCCTGCCCTGACCGAGGACCGGACCTCGCCCCCCAAGATGCTGAGCCGCGGGACGCCCGTGCCGGTGAACGCCTTCGGCGCATCGACGACGTCGCTGGCCCAACTGCAATTGGCACCGCCCGCCCTCGTCACGGGCCAGAACGAGTCGTCTATCCTCCACCAGCACATACAAGAGATGGCCAATAAGCGGATATCCACGCTGGATTATCTGCGGAAAACGTACGACTCCTTGCCCCTCCCTTCCGTTCTCTTTTCTTAGATCATTGCTAACCATAGCACCTCCCCTACCGTAGCCACGAGGGCCGGGTCTACTGGTTCAACACCCTCCTCTTCGACAAGCCCGACCTGGCGCGCATGCCCTACTTCGACCCGCGCAAGCTCTCCCGCCGCGCGACGAACTACCTCTTCCTGGGCCTGTCGCTACCGGCAGTGATCGATTTGAATTCGTCCACGCCGGTCGAGTTCCTGCGCAGTCTCAACACGCTCCTCAATGAATTCGACGCCTTCCAGCAGCTCCACTCCGAGAACGGCAGCTCCTCTAACTCGCTCTCGCGCGCCCGGTTACCGCAGATGTTCAGGCGAGCCGCGCCCGGGTCCAAGGGCCGGAGAACCAGTGGCGCAGCCGCAGCGGCAGCAGCAGCGGCAGTTGCCTCATCCGGCGATCTCGGGTACCCCCTCGAGCCGGCAGAGAGCATCGGCGGAGCAAGTCTCGGCGGGGCCTCAGCCGCCGGGTCGGGCGCAACGGGCGCTGGGTTCGGTGGCTCGGGCAACGGCAGCGTCATCACCTTCGCGGCCAGCGATGCGACAGACCTGCTGCCCGGCGAGGAGTACATGCACCTGCTCACACCGAGCCTACCCTTCGACCCGGACTTCTTTGAGACGTTCGCCACGCTGTGCGACGTCCTCATCGACTGCTACACGCGGCTGCTCAGTCTAATTCCCACGCCGCGGGAGTGTACGGCGCCCGTGGCCGAGCTGTTCACCAAGGCGGACTCTCGGGTGCGGAAAATCATCGTCCAGGGTGTCGTGAAGGAGTTCGAGGACACGAGTAGGAATGGGATCAAGACTGAAGTGGCCAATATTGGCAAGGTTGTGCTTGGTGGGCTGATGTGAGGGCTTCCTTCTGGATGTGTTAGCTGACCTACTGGAAGACCGTTTGGGGCGCGTTGTTTTGACCGGCATGAAGTCGGCACTCATGCTAATAATGGGTTCGGCTCGGCGTTATATCGAGAGCATGCTGGGAGGATACACTGGGCAAATGGGAGCACTCGTGTCCAAGGGTTTCATGACATGACCCGGCGTCACCCGTTGGGGGATGTATATATGCACATATATTACTTTAAAGTTCTTATTCGCATCTATATAGTTCTGTCATTGTGGTCATGATCCCATAGAATGCCGGCAGCCACTTGACCGCCCGCGTATCTAGACTGGATAAGACGCATAGAAACGGAGTTCATCAGAAACCATAACGTATGAACGTTGTAGTCGTCACAATGGATTACTCCATATCAGTGCTTGACTCTATGTTTGAATCATCATATGAACCGTTTCGAAAAAAAGCCCACAGCTAACAGAATCCCCCAGAGAACGAACAAGCCAGCCGTAGATCCCCCAGGTACCCGAGTCAGGTCGAGCAAGGCAAGAAGACATAGGTGAGCTTCCCACGAAGCTTGGAGTTTTCATCGTCTTCGCTTGCTATGATAGACAACACAACAAAAGGGTGAATAAGTGCGAAGCCCCCTCGCACCAAGAATAAGCCCCATCGAGTAACCCAAGGCAGCACACCCCGAAAGGCATGATCCCGTAGGCAATCGCATAACTGTGAATCTTGACGAAAAATTCTCCAGCCCGACCTATGGAGTCCCCAATGCCCAGCGCCGACCGTACCCGACCCCGACAGCAACCCAGTCTCTTCCCTCCTCCCCCCGTACGTTCTGTTCCAGGACTATCGTGCATGCCTGACAAAAGAGCGCGGACTCATATCTTCGTCCAAAGTGGTCTCCATGCGTGCAGGACACCCACAATAGTACGCTAGACATCCCGTACAGGGATATGAAGGGCGTCGTCGGCCGGGCTACCGCAAAGAGAGGGTTGGACCGACTGTGAGCAAGACAGGAACAGGATGGGGGAGATCAGCCGCAGTGCTTCTATGGCGGCGCATTTCTGCAGTCCTTCTCCAGAGAAGAAGGATGTCCGGGGACTTTCTCCCAGAGCAAAAGAGCGAGACGGAGGGGTGAGCCCCCGTCTCCTTGGTAGCTCCGATAGCGATTTGTTGGGCGAGGGGAACTTGAAGAAAAAGAGAAAAAGAGAAGAGAAATGGGAGAAGCTTCGGCGATTGGGAGAATTTTTTAAAGCAGCCGCGAACAGTGGGGTGCAAATCGCGTTACCTAAGCAATTATGAGTGGGGCATTTCTTTTTTCCTTGCTTGAGGGGTGGTTCGCGCGTTGGCTGGCGCCAGTTTCGGACGCCAGAGCCGACATCTAATTGGCCCAGCCTTGGCCCGGCCTGCAGCGCGAACCTACCAGGTGCTAAATGCGTTGCGTTGGAGCCCCAAACTTTAGCCTCCTACGACAAGCAGCCCCGGGCCCCGGCGTGAAATAGATCCAGCGTCTATTACCTAACTATTTGCTGCCTGTTTTTGAACTTTCGTCCGCGTCGACCTCGACCGGGCTCTCTACACCGCCCGCCATTTACGACAGGACTCAGCCACGATTGACTATCTGCAATCTTGGGGGTTGGCCTTGGTCAACACGGGAGCTTCCGAAGGCCTTCCCATTTTGACACCGATTCACGATGGCCGGCCTCTTTGGATCATCACCCTCGGCTGCGCCCAACACCGTGGGCGATCTCAAGCAGGACGTGGCCGTTGCCAACCCGCCCGACGATAGCATATCCGCCATCACATTCAACCCCAACCCTACCGACCAGAAGGACTTCCTCGGCGTCGCCAGCTGGGACAAGAAGGTCCGAATTTACGAGATCCTGCCCAATGGGCAGGGCGAGGGACGGCATCTTTACGAGCACGAGGCGCCAGTCTTGAGCTGTGATTTCTTCAGGGTAAGCGAGATGCAACATAGCCGTTTCTCTTTCTTCCTCTTTCTCCCTCTCTCACAGCTTTGGTGGAGAGCGTAGCGCTGATGTTCTCGTTTCGCTTGTGCGCAGGATGGGCAGAAGATCGTCTCCGGCGGCGCGGACAAGCAGGCCAAGGTCTGCGATCTGCAGACCGGCCAGACAGTCCAGGTTGCGCAGCACGACCAGCCCGTGCGCGCCGTACGGTACTTCGAGAGCAACGGCACCCCGATGGTCGTGACGGGCTCTTGGGACAAGACGGTGCGCTACTGGGATCTTCGGCAGAGCCAACCCGCGGCGACAGTGACATGTCAGGAACGAGTTTACACTATGGACGTGCGAAACAACCTCCTTGTCATCGGAACAGCGGACCGGTACATCAACGTGGTCAACCTTAACGACCCGACGAAGTTCTACAAAACGCTCCAGAGTCCCCTTAAGTGGCAGACCCGTGTAGTTAGCTGCTTCACGGACGCTACAGGCTTCGCGATCGGCAGCATCGAGGGCCGCTGTGCCATCCAGTATGTGGAGGACAAAGATGCAAAGTGAGTTTTTCTCTTCGCCATCCCTCTTTTACCGTCGCCATTCGGCCCCATTATTGACCGGATGCACTTCCCTCAGTAGCAACTTCTCCTTCAAGTGCCACCGTGACCCCCCGCAGAGCAACATCACCAACGTCTACGCGGTCAACGACATCTCCTTCCACCCCCAGCACGGCACCTTCTCCACGGCCGGTTCCGACGGCACCTTCCACTTTTGGGATAAGGACGCTAAGCACCGCCTCAAGGGCTATCCCAATGTTGGCGGTAGTATCACGGCCACGAAGTTCAATAAGACGGGCTCCATCTTTGCCTATGCCATCTCGTACGACTGGTCCAAGGGCTACCAAAACAACACCCCAAGCTACCCAACCAAGGTCATGTTGCACCCCGTACAGGTAGACGAGTGCAAGCCGCGGCCTAGTGTCAAGAAGCGGTAGAGCGAACGGCAGGACCAGGCAATGAGTTTGAGAAGTCGCCCCCCAGGCTCGAGAAGTGTTTTTAGGTGCAGTTGCGGGCTCGTGGGATTTGCTTATCCGTGACCACCCCCAGAGAGAATACAAGCGGATCGATAGGAACCAGGATCAACTCGTTAGTTTTAGCACTGAGATAGCAGCTGGCACCAGGTAAGAAGCCGGCACCGGGAAAGAAGGTACAGCAGGCGTTCATGGTGAGCAGTCTGCACTAGGTATCTAGGAAATACCAATATCTAGCCCCTTAGTGAACATCATAATTACTTCTCCCCGAGATGTCAGCCAAGCGTATATACCTACGAAATTTAGGATTGCCTCGAGTAGCTGCCCATTCGGCAGTCAAGAGCTCCGTCAGGGCTAACTCATCAGAAATTATCTTGTTCAAACCCAGGAAGGTCCCTTGTGGTAAGTGTGTCCTGAGCAGCCAATCAGAGCTTAATACTTCCATGCTGCTCTGTGGGGCTTTTGAGGAAGCTGCGATCCAAAAGAACGCCAAGCTCCAGCCGAGCCCTGCAGCCTCCAGCGTCCAACAATGAGGGGCAGCGGATGCCCCTCGTGGGTCCGGGAAGCTCCCCCAGAGTTAAGTCTATATATATTGTGCCTTACGGCGCCTTTGTCTCAACGCGGTATGTACGTCACCTTTATGGCCTCGGCACTTGGAGAATTACAGTGCTGGTAAATCCACAGCCCTGGTAGTTCTTAAGGGAAGCCGCCTTCCTGTTTGTAAAATTGAATTTGGCAACCGCTAAGGATACGTACCTATCCATAGGTCCTCAATTTTGCAGGCCTCCACTTTCTGAGCTAACCGTGCAACCGAGGTGCTACTTATTAGCAGCCAAGTTGCTGTATTTATCTTCTGCGGACTTGCTGTTTCTCATCTTTCTCTGCCCTTCTTCCTCTTTTACTATATCACTCGCATATCTAGAAGGCTAGCAGGCCCAAACCTCGTGTATTACAAGCAAGCGTTGAGTAGGCCCAGCCAGAAGCACCATGAGTACGACAGAAGACGAGCTGCCTCCCGGGCCTCCGGCCCCGGAGCTACTGGAAGATCGGCTCTGGGTCGACGGGTGCTTCGACTTCTTCCATCACGGTATGTTTCCCAAAGTGAAAGGCCCTCATGTCTCTCATTCCTGTCTGTCTCTATCCCTGTTGGTTCTTACGGTGATTCTACGGAAGGCTGACCGCTCGGTATTCCATCCCTGTTGGTGACACGAAAGGCCACGCCGGAGCTATCGTACAGGCTCGCCAGCTGGGCAACGAGTTGTACGTCGGCGTCCACTCGGACGAGGCGATCCTAGAGAACAAGGGCCCGACAGTGATGAACCTGCAAGAGCGGTAAGCGTTCGTACTTCCCCTACCTCCCTGCAGGGCTAATACGAGGACTAAATAAAGGCTATCCGCCACCGACGCCTGCCGGTGGGTGACGCGGTCGGTCCCCAACGCGCCCTACGTGACGCAACTACCGTACATCACGCACCTAGGGTGCAAGTACGTTGTGCACGGCGACGACATCACGTCGGACAGCTCGGGCGAGGATTGCTACCGCTACGTTAAGGCGGCGGACAGGTTCAAGGTGGTTAAGCGTACGCCCAGCATCTCCACCACCGATCTGGTCGGGCGCATGCTGCTGTGCACCAAGACGCACTTTATCCGGTCCCTGGAGCGCACGCTGGCGGGCCAGGAAGGGCCCGGCACCGCCGAGGACAGGAAGGCGGAGGCCGCCGCCATGGCTGAGCGCATCCGCCTGTATGCCACGGACGAGACGGCCAATAACCCCGGCGCGGACGTGTGGTTCTGGTCGTCCCCGACGCTGCTGTCCTCCCTGTCGCTGTCACCGTCGGCATCACCAGCGCCAGCGATGGGGGTGGGTAAGAATGGCGAGATAGACGGGGATGGGGTTGCGGATGCGGAGGAGGGCGGGTCATTCAGGCGGTTGCTCGACGGCGTGGGCCCGAGGCCTGGTCAGCGGGTCGTGTACGTCGACGGCGGCTTCGACCTCTTCTCTAGCGGACACATCGAATTCCTCCGGCTCGTCGTACAGGCGGAGGAGGAGCTGGCGCGGCAGGCGGGCTGGTACGCCCCGTCACGGGTGGACGAGCGCCGGGCCGAGAACGGTCGCGACTACGGCCCCGTCTACGTCGTCGCGGGCGTGCACGACGACGAGGTGATCAACCGCTGGAAGGGCGTCAATTACCCCATCATGAACATCTACGAACGGGGGTTGTGCGTGCTACAGTGTCGGGTGAGTCTAGCCACGCCCCTATTTTTGTACTACTTCACGGCGACACCGCTGACGCAGAAACCGACGGCAGTACATCAACGCCGTCATCTTCGGCGCCCCCTTCGCACCCACGCGATCCTACCTTAGCGCTTTTCCCTGGGGCCGCGGTGTTCCGGATGCCGTATACCACGGCCCGACGGCGTTCATGCCGGCCACGTACGACCCATACAGGGCGCCCAAGGCACTAGGGCTCTACCGCGAGATCGGTCACCACGAGTTCGAGGGCGTCAACGCCGAGACCATCGTGCAGCGCATCCTGCGCAGCCGGGACCGGTATGAGGCGCGCCAGAAGGCCAAGGGCGTCAAGGCCGACATCGAGGAGGCGCATCGGCGGAGGGAGACCCTCGAGCAGGAGGCAAGGGAGATGAAAAAGAAGGTCGAGGCAGTTTCCGCTGCCTCTGCCGCCACGGCTGCAGCGCCATAATATCTGCTCCCTCAATTTCCTCTCCCTCCCCCTCCCCCTCCTCTCTCTCCCTCTCTCTTCCTCTCTCTCTCGGCTTCCCCTTTAAGTTCACCTCATATTCTCGATATCAATCATACGCGGCGAGGCGTTTGGGTAGCGTTGGACGGATGGTCTTCAACAGATCTTATAAAGTCACGGAAACACAGGTGGGCAGGCAGACACCCGAAGTGCCTTTACCTAGTACATTACCTATGCCGACAAATCAGAGTGGCGGGCGATGGCGAAGTCCATCCTCACTGGTATAACTTGAGGGGTACGAAGCCAGGGCTTCGTCGCGCCTTCACCCCGCTTGGCTAATTTCAACACCATTGAAAACCTTCTGTCTGCATTCTTATTGTCTATATCTTCGTTAGGTATTTATCGCCCTCAGATCTGTGCTCTTCCCCTCTTGTCTATGACACAGGCTCTCCGTCATGCGAGGCTTGTTAGGTAGCGTGTGTGATAGATATTTACTTACTTTGGTTCTTGTATCAGCTCCGGGGCTAGAGCAGTCACATCCCACAGAAGTTTAACTCGACTGCTATACTGAAAGCTGTCCTTCTTAGATTTAAAGTATATCTGTCTGGTTTTATACAGAGTGCCACGAAACCCAGAAGAGGAGCGAAGAATACTGTTCAAGCGCTTGTGGTCGCGTCTAGCGCTTTTAGTGTTGATGTGGTCCGTGCGCTAGCACGCTGCCGCCAAAAGGTCGCCGTAATCTGTAATCGCGGGGAGGTCGTGATTGCCGCACCGCCGGCGCGGACGCGTCTCTCCTCAATTACAGACATTCCTTCGTCCGTACTTTTGTCAAATCCGCAAGCCACCTCGTTCCGTCGGAATCGGACGTCGACGATAAAACGCCTGCGCGTGCGGGGCATCAACCATCACGACGAGTAGTAATTCGTCCGACGAAGACCATCTCCCACCCTTTCTTCATCACTCTAGTTTGCGTCGCGATTTTTCGGTCCTTCTAATCGCGCGCTGCCCGGCGGCAGCCCCCCGCAGTCGCCATGTATATCAAGCAGCTCATCATCCAGGGCTTCAAAAGGTATGTGTTCGCGTACGCTGGGAACCCGTTGTCGGTTCCGGAGTATGCTGACTCCAAGATACAGCTACAAGGACCAGACGGTCATGGAGCCGTTCTCGCCCGGCACGAACGTCATCGTCGGTCGAAACGGTTCGGGAAAGAGCAATTTCTTCGCCGCGATCCGGTTCGCGCTCGGCGATTCTTACACCCAGCTGAGTCGCGAGGAGCGCCAGGCCCTGCTGCACGAGGGCTCAGGCTCCGCCGTCATGTCTGCCTACGTTGAGATTATCTTCGACAACAGCGACAACCGGTTCCAGACAAACAACAAAGAGCTGACTCTGCGGCGGACGATCACCCTCAAGAAGGACGAGTATGCAGTCGATAAGAAAGTGTGCACCAGGTCCGAGGTCATGCAAATGCTAGACACAGCGGGATTCTCCCTCAAGAACTCGTACTATATCGTGCCCCAAGGCCGTGTCACAGCCCTGACCAACATGAAGGAGTCGGACCGGTTGAAGCTGCTGAAGGAGGTAGCTGGCACTGAGAGCTACGAGTCGCGACGAGCCGAGTCGCTCAAGATCATGACGGACGCGATCAACAGGAGATCCAAGATCGATGAACTCCTCGAATACATCAAGAGTCGCATGGACGAGCTAGAGGAGGAGAAGGAGGAGCTGCGCGGGTTTCAGGCCAAAGACAGGGAGCGGAGGTGTCTGGAGTACGCATACTATCACCAGCAGCAAGTCGCCTTCACCCAGGTCTTGGAGGACATCGAGGAGACGAGAATGGAGGGCGCCGACACTACCGGTGACAACCAGAAAAAGTTTCTCGAGGGCGAGCAAGCCATCGCTCAGATGGATCGCGAGCTCCATCGGCTGCAACAGTCCCTGGACATCCTGAACACGGAGCGCCAAGAATACGAGGACGATCGCCGCGAGATGGCGAGAACGAAGGCGAAGGCTGAACTGAAGGTGAAGAGTCTGGCGGACAGCCAATCTGCTAGAGATCAAGCCAAGCGTGGACACGATGAAGGCCTACGAGCCGTTCGAGAAGAGATTGCCACCAAGGAACGCGAACTCAAAGACGCCATAACCGATTATGAGTCCAAGAAGGCAGCGGAAATTAAGGCACGCCAGATTCTCAATGCGGCGGAGGCCATCCGGAATCGCCTTCAGGGCAAGCAGACCCTCGGAAATCAGTTCAAGACGAGGGCCGACCGAGACAGGTGGATCGACGTGCAGCTTGCTGAGCTCAACAGCACAGTGAGCATCCAAAGGGCGAACCTCATGTCTGCAGCAGAGGAGGCGAAGGAAGTCGAGAGCGTAATCGAGGCCTTGGACAAGGATATCATCAAACTCCGAAACGATCTCGAGGGTTACGGCGGCAATCGGACCTCTCTTTTGGAGCAGCTTTCGAAAGCCCAGGACGTTTTGCAGAAGATCGACGACGAGCGAAGGGCCCTGCGCCGCGAGGAGGACAGGCTCAGCACACACATGTCGAACGCGAGGCAGGAGCGGGAGAGGGCAAGCCGGTCCCTGCATGGCGTGATGGACGGCGCCACCGCCCGCGGCCTAGCCACGATCCAGCGGCTGAAGCGCGAACAAGACATACCCGGCGCCTACGGCATCCTCGCCGATCTTATGGAAGTCAGCGAGACGTATCGCGTCGCGGTGGAATCGGTTGCCGGGACTAGCCTCTTCCATTATGTCGTGGACAACGACGCAACGGCGACGATGCTCGCTGACGTCCTCTACAAACAGCACGGAGGCCGGATCACGTTCATGCCCCTCAATCAGTTGCGCCCGAGACACATGAACTTCCCTCGGACTAACGACGCCGTACCTATCCTCAGTAAGATCAACTACGATCCTCAGTACGAGAAGGCCTTCCAGCAGGTCTTCGGCAAGACAGTCGTCTGCCCGAATCTAGCGCTCGCGTCGCAGTATTCTCGTAGCCATGGCGTAGACGCCATCACCCTAGATGGTGACACGGCTACCAAGCGCGGCGCTATGACAGGTGGCTACGTTGATCCCAGCCGGTCCAAGCTTCAAGCCGTTCGCGCCGTGAACAGATGGAGAGACGAGAATGAGCGGTTAATCCTCCAGACCGACGGCATCAAGAAGCAGATAGAGAAGAAGGAACAGGAGTTCACCAACGCCCGCGGCGAGGAGCAGAAGCTGCGGCACCAATTGAGGCAGCTTGATGACGGATTCTCTCCTCTTCGGGCTGGGCTCAACAACAAGAGGGACCAGCTCGAGAGGGAGCGAGCGAACCGCGACACCGTCTCCACACGCTACGAGACTATCAGCAAGAACCTCGACGAGTACACGACCCAGATCGAGTCGTTCGAGGCGGAGAAGAAATCCGAGTTCAAGAAAGCGCTGACAGCTGCTGAAGAGCGGCAGCTAGAGGAACTCGGCAAGCAGATACAGTTGTTGCGGAAGCAGATGAACGAAGCTAGCAGGCGACGCATAGACATCGAGGGCCGAAAGCAAATCCTGGAAGCTGAACTCAACCAGAACCTGCGCATGAAGGAGGACGAGCTCACGAGTCAGGTGTTTGAGAACATGTCGTCTGTTGGCGGTGACGGGAACTACCCAGAGGCCCAACGGGAGTTGAAAAAGATTCAAAAACGCTTCAACGATGTGGAGACCAGACTGAACGCTATCCAGAGAAACATCGAGGAGCAGACTACCATGATCTCAGACCTCCAAGCCGAAAAGGCGGAGAAGGAACAGACGCAGCAGGAGATGGCGAGAGCCATCGAGAGGCATCAGAAGAGAATGGAGAAGAGCCTACAGAAGAAGGCCCTGGTGACGCAGCAGCTTGCTGACTGCGCCAAGAACATCCGGGATCTCGGTGTACTGCCGGAGGAGGCTTTTGAGAAGTACGAATCGATGGATGCCGCCAAGGTAAATAGCCTCTTCCTTTCCCTTCCCTCTACCGTTTTGAGATATATACAGTATCGTCTAACAACCGAAACAGATCGCGAAGCGTCTCAAGAGCGTCAATGAGACGCTCAAGAAGTTCAAGCACGTCAACAAGAAGGCGTTCGACCAGTACAACAGCTTCACCACGCAGCAGGAGCAGTTATTGAAGCGGAGAGAGGAGCTCGACAGTTCGCAGAGGTCGATCGAAGAGCTCGTGGCGCATCTGGACCAAGTCAAGGATGAGTCGATAGAGCGGACATTTAAGCAGATCTCGAAAGAGTTTGCCACCATATTCGAGCGACTTGTCCCGGCCGGCCATGGTCGCTTGGTTATTCAGCGGAAGACCGACCGCCGCGGGCAAGAGGAGGACGACGAAGAGCAGCGCCGCAGTGTGGAGAACTACACGGGCGTTGGCATCAGCGTGTCCTTCAACTCAAAACACATGGATGAGCAACAGAAGGTCCAGCAGCTCAGCGGTGGTCAGAAGAGTACGTTTGGAGTGTCTCCCTATTCCTCATACCGGGAGAGTCGGACAGATTACTAACGCGATATTTACAGGTCTGTGCGCTCTCTGCCTCGTCTTCGCCATTCAGCAGACTGACCCTAGCCCGATGGTGGTCTTTGACGAAGTGGACGCGAATCTGGACGCCCAGTACCGGACGGCTGTGGCCAGTCTGCTATCATCCATCTCCAAGGAGGCAGGAACACAGTTCATCTGCACCACGTTCCGGCCCGAGATTGTGCAGGTCGCGGACAAGTGCTACGGTGTCACGTTTACCAACAAGACCAGCACCATCGGCTGCGTCACGACAGACATGGCCCTGAACTTCGTCGAGGGCCAGAAGTCGTAATAGGAAGGACGCACAAGATGGCTGCGTCGATCTCGTGCTAAAGGGGCGCTCATGGTCATAGGGGTTCACATGCGACAAGCCCGGCGTTATTGGCAGGGTGTACGGCGGACACTAACGACGGCAACGCGACAACGGGGAACGGTGAAGGCTTAGGCGGTGATGTATGATTGCTAAGGCTATGATATGATGGTGGATCCAGCCGGATAGCTCTCTGCTGGTATGTGGGATTCTCCCGCCTTTTATCACGGTACCTTGCTCGCTATTTTACTGTTTTATTTTCTTTAAGATTATGTGCGCTCTGAGAGGCCACGCGTCGTTATTGTTTACCTACGTTGTTGACGAGACCCCCATTCCACACGCACGTTATGCTGGTCCCGATGGATTCACACCAGCCGTTGCCGATACATGATTAGTATCTTATCAAAGCATGGAGGGTATAATAGATCAGTCCGTCGTTCCCAATCCCGCTTGGCATCTAGCAGGCTGGGAGGGAGACATGCACCAGCAAAGCAACACCATTTTAACCGTAGCAGCAGTAGGGATCGCTCAATGTATCAACTTCAACCCTGTTTCTGGCGATCTTCACCGAAAATTTTAGCCGTGCAAGTGAGAGAACAGCATCGTGGATTGAGGTTGGGTTGCTGTTTTCTTTGTGTCCCTAGCGTTCAGTGTCATGTTATCTTCTGTTTGTGGTGTCCGGCAACTTCGGCCGTTTGAAAGGACCAGGACACAGCCGGGCACTCTGCCAACTGGTCGGATCCCATCCAATTCCCCATCCCCCATCCCTCATCCCCATTGCCCCGTCGATCCCCGCCCCATATTCGTTTTTTCGGTTTCCTTCTTCCATCTTTTTTTCTCCCCCCAACCAACCTCAAAACAGTGGTGCCCGCTGCTTACCTCCTCCTTTTACCTACATGCAATCCGTACCTACCTACCTGTACGTATCTGGGCACGTTAGGACGTTTAGGCCAATGCCTGCTGCTTACAGAGGAGAAAACGAGGCTGGCCCTACGGGATAATCAGCCAAGCCCCAACCCCCCCAACGCGTTGCCACGCGGCGCGGGCGGCTGTGTATGTACTTGCGTACCTGATTTTGTGGATCTGATATACCTCCCCCTTCATACCTTAGTCCCCAAGCCGTGTTGTGTGGGTAACAGCAGCAGCGGTTGATGTCGCCTGGTCTGGGGAGGGAAGAGGCGCAGTGACTTGCCTGCTTGCTTGTTCTCAAGCCAGGCTTACCTACCTACGTACCTACAAGCTTTGCCGCAGTACGAGGCCGTCTACGCCAAGAAACAACAGCGGCAGCCCGTTGCGTGTTCTGGGTCGAGATTCGTCATCACGCCTTCCTCGGCTTGGATTCCTCCCTTTCCTTGCTCTTTTCGAGGTTGGCCCGCTATCCACGCGGTTGGGCGGATCACATACATCCAATGCGTATCTACCTATGTTCCTAGGTAGGGAAGTGTGGAGAAGGGGTTGGATGGAGGCAACATTTTTCGTAGCCTCATCCTTTTTTTCTTCTTTTTCCTCCCGCATATTAAGACGCACGCGTCTGTGATATAAGGCTTAGCTTTCCTGGATCCTGTATATTGCGTTGTTGCGAGTCCCGCTTCCGCTTCTTTGTTTATTTTCTCGTCTTGTAACAGAATATTCCCTTCCGTTTCCTGCATCATCGACCGTTCTGTCACGATATCGCTATGATCTTATTTACGGATCTGCCCACTATCACGGGCGTCCTCGCGTCGCTGGCGGTGCTTGTGCTTGCGCTACCTCCCGATTCCTATGGTCAGTCAGGGGCTGGATCTCGTCCCGAGCTGCTGCCGGCACGGCCAGTGCCCACCCTTCTGCGTCGGACGGCAGCGGCGGTGACATCGTCGGCGTCGGTACCGGCAGCCAGCGGTGGTCCTGGCGGCAGTTCCAGCAGTAGCGGGAGCGGCGGCGGAAGTAGCACCGATATGGTGTGCAACAACTCGCCCTTGTTATGTAACAAGGCATACAATACCATCACCCACATGTGAGTAGGGAGCGCCATCGTCAGCAATGCACATTTCATGCTGAGGCTTACTTTTTCCGATCGCGGGTAGGGGAGCACATGACAGTCCCTTCCTGAGGGACACGTCGACGGGGAACTCAGTAGCAGGGGATCAGTACTTCAACGCGACGATAGCGCTGTCGGCGGGGCTCCGGCTGCTCCAGGCGCAGGTGCACCTGGTCAACGGGACACTACGGTTGTGTCACACTAACTGCCTGCTTCTAGACGCAGGGCCCCTGGAGGACTGGCTAGCGCTGGTAAGGGGGTGGCTAGACGGCAACCCGCACGACGTAGTGACGCTGCTGCTGGTCAACTCGGACAACCAGGACGCCGCGGCGTTCGACCGGGCCTTCCAGACATCGGGGCTGGCGCGGTACGGCTACGCACCCAAGAACGGCGGCGGGGCCAGCGGTGGCGGGCCCGGCGGCGGCACGAGCTGGCCGACGCTGCAGGCCATGATCGCGGCCAACACGCGGCTGGTGACGTTCGTGGCGTCGATTGCGTACAGCAGCGCACACCCGTACCTACTCCCGGAGTTCGCGCACGTGTTCGAGACGCCGTACATGATCACGAGCCTGTCCGGGTTCGGCAACTGCTCGATCGACCGGCCGGCGGGGCTGGGGACGGCGCAGACGGCGCTGAAGGCGGGCTTTCTGGCGCTGATGAACCACTTCGCGTACGCCAGCCTAACAGCGAGCATCCAGCTGCCGGACGTCAGCGACATCGACATCACCAACAGCCCGGACACGACGCGCACGGGCGCCCTAGGCACGCAGGCCCAGCTGTGCCGGAGCCAGTGGGGGGGCACGAAGCCGACCTTCATCCTCGTCGACTTCTGGAATAGGGGCCCGGCCATCGCCACTGCCGATAGCCTGAACGGTATCGTCGCCAGCGGCCGGAGCATCCCGGTCTCGGCGATCGTGACGACTTCGGGGGCGCACAGGGGCCGTGGCTGGCAGGTCTGTGGCCGAGAAATGGGGGTGGCGGCGGCGGCGGTGGTAGCGTCTGTGGCGTTTGCGACGTTGTGGTCGATGTAAGCGGAGAGCAGGTGTTCAAGTCAATGGAAGTGAGCGGAACGGAAAGGCGTAGACGGAAAAGGTGAGCGGAGGCTGAGCGAAAGCTGAGCGGCTTGTCAGTATGGTTTGAGCACGTCTTTACAGGAACGGATGGATCCAGATATCGGCGGCCACTTCTGCCGTTCGGTCCCTGCTGGGAAGTCCAGCGCCCAGCTCGCCGTCTCATATCAACCACATCTATCAGCGACATCTGTTCCATGGTCTCGTTGCCGCATTGCTGTGCTTGGCTGGATGAGCGTATATTGTGGTCCTGTTGCAGTCTTGCGGGCTCATATCAAACTGGGAATTGCTCCGTATCTCGACCACAAAAGCCGCGTCAATGAAGCCTCGGGCCAGGCCCGCCATCCTACCAGGTAGGGGATCGCCAACCGTCCTATCTAAATAGGTAGCTCGTAATTTTGCTCCTACTCCGGCAGGCTGGCTTTTGTAGCAGCCTCAGAACTTACACGCGGGGAGGGAGCGTTTCGGCTTCATCCTCTGAGTCGCTCCTTCTTCCTGGACCGCACTCACCTCTTGTGCACATACCAACCGCTCATTGTACTGTGTACCTACTATATTTCATCCAATGTCTACCCTTTATTTCCTCTTCTTCTGTGCGCCGAAACCAGTAGAGCTCTCAGAATCGCCCACCAGGCCAGCCAGCACAACGCAACCTGCATGTCTTCTTCTCGACTTCTTCTCACTCTTCCCCTGCCTCTCTCTCTTCTTGCTTTTCCTTCCACCAGGTGTTCTCGTATGCGACATCCTTCTCTCTTGCGCTGCCGTTCCCCTCTGCTAGCTCGTGAATCTTCCTACGCAACGCCTTCTCTCAAACCTCTTCCCCTTTCCGCCACTGTTTCCCTTCGTGATAAGTGCTTTCCCTAGGGTAAGGTAGGCGGATGATGACAGTCAACAGATCTGGTACAACTATATATATATAGAGGGGCAGGAGGAAGAAACGAACGCTTGACTGTTCCTCGGCCCCCTTGATCGACCTACCTGCCTGTTCCTCCCTGTCCTCCACTGTTCTTAGCGATGAGAATAAAGGCATAAGAGAGGCACCTACATGACGTAGAGTGGTAGGTCTAAGCTGCTAAACAGTGGTGGCACATAAATACAGGTGAGGTACGCAGGTAAATGGATGTCACAACAGATAAATTGCGAAGGTCCCCCATGGTTTTCGATGCCTCAGTGAGGCAGGGAAGGGAAAGGCTCCGCACTCAAAAAGCGTTGTATGTTGATCTTGTCTAATGCATCTTTCAAAAGGAGAAAGGATGCATCCGGGCTCAAGACGCCGTCGTGGGAAAAAAGTGACAGGTCGAGATCGGCAGAAGACGAAAACGTACACTTGGCTGCTGGACTGACTGGATGGGACTTTCTTGGGAGAGAGAGAAGGAAAGAAGCATTCCGTGGTATTATATGTATAGCCAGATACGTACCTAGCCTAGCTACTAGATAGGCCGTTCACCGAGATGATGAATGTCTTCTGGGTTTGGGTAGCTTGGGTACCACCGCGAGGACCGCGGTGGTGCTGGCTCTGTTTCGGTTTGCGTAGTTCGATGGCTGACTACTGCCATATCATATCTCTCTGTCTTGCTTTCGCAGAAGCTCTTGGTGCAAGAAATGGGGAGCGATCTCTTCCGTATTGCTCTTTTGATTGCGTCGCAATGCGGAAGGAAGAAAAAAGACAGCGGAGAATAGAAGCGATAGAAAAATTGTTTGCAGCAGCAGCAGAGTGGGCCCCGGAAAGATGGACGCGATTGGCTCTACTGTTACGACAAGGCCCCGTTTTAAGTAGCAGGTGGCGGGCACCTCGAGGGTTGGGAGATGGTGGCACGCATTGTTGCGGTGCACGCATGGGTAATATACGTACTAGTACAACTAAACAGTGCCTGGCTTATTTTCAAGGGGGCGCTGTATCCGTGTCCTTCCAACACTTTTTCTTGCCATAAGAATAAATAGAAGTTGTTGGCTTGCAGGAACAGGTGCTCAATTCAATTCAGAGCTCAGAACGACTGCAACGCGAGCCTCAAGATTGATGCTTGTCCCGAGAGTCTAGCGCGACAAGTTGGCCGCCAGTCGGCTACTCCACACTGCCACCCGAGTGAATCTCATTTTCAAGCCCGTCCATTAATGCTGTGACCGGGTTGTCCATACACGCTGGCGTCGCAGACGGCGAGAAAGAAACACGGTCGGGCACAGCCACTCGCTGCCAAGGTCGATCTATCAAGTCTTTCGGTGTCTTCCTCCCTTTTGTCCGTTCCTCTCGCTTGCCTGATCTGGCCACTTGCTTGATCTCGAGGCCCTCGATCTCGAGTCAGGTTCTCGACATGTCAACTTGGCACGCGTTTCAAATTCGGCTCTCTGGTACTGCTATCGGGATGATGTTTCTTCCATCTTCGTCCACGTCACGATGGGCGCACTGCTCTGACTACCGCCCGCTGCCGTCCACCTGTAACTTGAGAGGAGAATGGATAACACAGCCGTTTGTTTCTCGTCTCTGCTGGCAGGTTTAGGCGGTTGCCAGAAACACCATACCTGCGAGCATCAGCAGAGCGGTAGGCAGAGCGGCAATGGGAAGCGATCTTAGCGGCGATCGATTACGGGCAATCGAAGGCTGAGATTGGGGGTGTGCGACTTTTACCGCAATCCATGGCGTGGTCCCTCTGCTGAGTACCTGCAAGTGCTAGGTGTGTGCCTACCAGATCAAGAGGCAATCGGCGTGCGGCTCGCTCGCACGAGCAGCAGTTTCGAAAGAGCGCTGCTCCAAAACCAGATGCAAAACATGGTTCGTCGCAAGCCTCACACCCCACTCCTTCCTCTGCCGTGCGGCGGCGAAAAGGCGCGTGCTGCGGCTTGCGATTGGCCAGCCGCGTGCTCAACGTGCAGAGGTGAGGCATCTCCAATCGGACGCGCTTGGACGGTGAACAGCTTCTTCTACTTCTGTTCCCCTCCGTAGGTCATTACTTACTCCCGGTGACCCAGATCTGTCTGACTTAGACTACCCTCCCTGCCCCCTCAACCCCATAATGAACAGCGGATTGGATGGCGTATGGAGGATACGATGCCTGCCAGCTTGATTACGTGCTTGCTTTCATGCCGTCGAGACCCTACCATCAGTGAGAAGCGCTATATCAAGTGTCGGCTCAGAGTCGCGCAGTCCTAGCAAGGGCGGCCGCTGCTTTGCCTCCCGCCTCGGCCCTTGCGCACGGGGATGTTAGGCTTTATCCCAACTTCTACGAGGCTTCAGCCTGGACTGGGCTCATCCCGGTCTAGTCGCCCATCCCGCCCCTGACTTCTTGTACGTACCCACGATGCGTGTGTTCAGTCCCGACACATCCCCCCTCTTCTTCCCCTCACCCTAGATCTTGGCAGCTTCAGCGAAGGGCCTCGAAACGGCGTCAGACGCATCATTGAGGTGATCATAGCAGCGCTATAAATCATGCGCTCGCCCTCTCCGCCACCCTGTGCAAATCACGATCTTCTTACGTTGCTCCATATGATCTCTCTCTCTGGGTGTGTGTGTACGTGCCGGTCTCTCTTTCTCTTTCCCTTTTGTGGATGATCTGCCTTCTTCGCCACCAGTTTCCCTTCGTGGACTCTGTTGTACCTGTATCTCTTTTTACGGCCATTGCTTTTCTCTGTGAGATATAATCTTTTGATTCAAGCCTCCTTCAAGATACGTCTCTGGCAAGGCTTAGTCTCCTTGAAGCGTGTGGAAGCTATCGTTCCTCTTCTTCTTCGCCATTCCCCTCCTTTTTTCTCCCCTGCTCGCCTGCTCGGTTCAGGCTTTTGCTTCTCTACGACCACATCCAGGATGTATTTCAAAAATGCCTTCACGGCTTTGATGGGCTTCAGCGCTCTCGCTGCTGCTGGTAAGCCAACTAAGTTATCTCCGTGTACAATAATTTGCACACCTGCTTACCGTCGTCACCAAACTACAGCGCCAGCAGCCTCTCCTGAACGAGACCTCACTCCCCTGGAGAAGGGCCTCAAGCACAAGACACGGTCGCAGAAGCGCACCCCGTTGATCATTGAGCAGACCATCGTGGAGCCCAGCATCACCGTTGTCGAAGAGAACCTTGACACGATCAACAATCTGGCGCTCGTGGCTGAACAAGAGTTCGCCGCCCTTGTCCAGTCGCAGCTGGCCCTGGTCCAGGAGGTGGAGACCATCAAGAACAATATCCGTGTCAACCACTTCAGGTCGCGGTTCAACCAAGTGGTAAGCACTAGAACACCTTCACCTCAACTGCGCCTGCGAGATAGGCCGGGAGACTAGCTGCTAACTCACCCTTCCCTGCAAACAGAACACGGTCATCGTGTGCGTGACGCAAGTCGTGGACATCCGGAATTCCGCGGCCCGCAGCAACCGGTACATGATCAACCAGCTGCTTGCAGACAACGGCAGGCCCGAAAGCGAGGTGGTTGTCATGCTTACGGCGGCGAGCCCGATGACCATCGGCCTCGCCACGCCCAGCCTGGACGTTGCGGGCCTTCTGGCCTCCGTGAGCGCCGTGACCGCGCCCTCTGCGACGCCGGCCATCGACCAGTTTAACCCGGCGGCGCCCTTCGGCCAGTTCAACCAGAGCGTCATCCTGCCGCCGGGGTCCTCAGCACCCACGCTGCCCAACAACGCCCAAATCATGTCTGACCCGGCTGCCATCATCCTGCCTGGGCAGTCCAATCTGTTCATCGAGGATATCACCCGCTTCAGCCAGGACTGTGCCCTCTGGTCGTCCAACGGCCTGTCTCTATTCAGCCTTGGTTCCGCCCTCATTGCTGCCCAGCAGGTGGCCGAGGCGGAGCTGGCCGGCCTTGTGTTGGGCACCGACCCCAATGTTGCTGCCGCCGCTCTCATCTCCCAGGGCCTCCTAGGCAGTACGTCCACGACTACTTCTACGGCTTCCGCGGCTTCGAGCACGTCGGTGGCCTCGTCTACTTCTGCGACTGCCGTGGCAGCTGCAGCCACCACGAGCGCCCCGCCGCCTGTCGTGGTGGGCGCCGGCATACCATCGGCGCCCGCCGCGGCATCCTCCGGCGCCGGGAATGGCGGTATTGGGGTCCAAATCGTGCCTGTGCCGGCTGCTTGAGTTGGCCGACGACCCAGCCTCTTTTGTTTCCATGATTTTTTTATCCAAAAAGGGGCAAGCCTCCTTTTTGTTGCTTTTAGAACTTCACAGTGCGGCATTCTCCTCCCCTTTCTGTACACAAAGATCCATACGGGTTTCCCCTAATTATCATACCCCTGAGGGGCGTTTGCGGTTCGCCTAGTTCGGTACGGGTAGGTGGGGGAATGGTTAGAAATTTCTCGATGTTCTTATTTGCGTGTTAGTACTATATATGCACATATGGCCTGTGTCGTCCGATCCGAATCGCTGGAAAGAATGTAGAGTTGATCGCGAGCAGCGAGGCATTTCCCGGTGATGTCTGATCGCAGCACATCACTTGTCTCACGTTTAGGCTGTGTTCGTATGAAGAGTCGGTCTAAGCGCCGACCAGGCCAATCGAGGTGACGGTTGGCCGAGTCTGATGGCTACCTATCAAGAAATAGTAGCGACTATGGAGAGATTCGCCTTCCATATTTCCTTCCGCAGCCGTTTGTATGCGGCTCGAGGTCCTCTGAAGATGCCTCAAACAGCGCTCCATCTTGGTACTTTATACCTAAGGAGGCTCCCTTTACGTTATTCGCTCTCAGTCTCTCTTATTATATCCTGCAATGAACTTGATCAATGACTTTATCACGAATAAGCGCGTTGACAGGGTGTCGAAGGGAGGACATCGCTTTCTGTATCGCATTTCGTTGTCCGTTGTGATGCAAAGATGCCATAATCATGATGCTGCCTCAGGCAGAAAGGCCTAGAATATTTAGCGTAAAATGAATGGCCATATATGAACCAATCAAACCACGATATCGACCCCGCTTTCCCTGATTTCCCCACACAATCCAAAACCCTAACAGAATTTCTTCCCACCATTTCCTCCGTCTGCTACACCTTCAACGAGCGACTAACCTCCAACCTCCATCGACAAAAGACTTGAGCAACGCCCAGCGCGGGAAGCACGTTGCCCATCATGTCTCTCGTCAGCGGTGAGAAGTGTAAGTATCTTCTTCTGTCCTCCTTGCCGATATGCTTTCTCAATTGGAGAAACGACCCATTGGTCGTTGTTGGCGACCGACGCGGCTAACCACGATTTCTCTCTCCTTCCAGCGAACTTCCAGTTCGTAAGTAGCGACGCCGGCCCTTTCTTTCTCGATTTCCATCTATCCAGCGCTCTGCCTTAATCGAGCCGTCCTCCTGCTGGAGCGATTTCCCCTCTCCCTTTCGTCGACAACCGTCGACAGATTGACTCCCCGCCCGCCCGCCCGCCTACGAGACGTGGCTGAAGACGAGCAAGCGATGGAGGAGACGTTGATCTGCAGCCTGCCAGACTGTATAGTGAGCCTGGTGGACACTTGTTTCTGACAAGCTGCGTGACTCGGACAGATTATCCGACTTCTAAACACGAACATCGACGGAAAGCAGAAGATCGTCTATGCCCTGACTAAGGTCAAGGGTTGCGGCCGCCGCTATGCCGGCATCGTCGCCAAGAAGGCCGATATCGACCTGAGCAAGCGCGCTGGCGAGCTGAGTACGTGGAAGGAGGCCCTTGTGGCACGATATTGGCCTTTTCTTCCTACGTGTATCCGCGTGCTAACGCCGTATTCTCCAACTGCAAAACAGCCGCCGAAGAGCTCGAGCGGATAGTCACTATCCTGCAGAACCCGACTGCGTACAAGATCCCCACCTGGTTCCTCAACCGGCAGCGCGACATTGTGGACGGCAAGGACAGCCAGATCCTGGCCAACGGTGTCGACTCCAAGCTGCGCGATGACTTGGAGCGTCTGAAGAAGATCCGGGCCCACCGCGGTCTCCGCCACTACTGGGGCCTGCGCGTGCGTGGCCAGCACACCAAGACGACCGGTCGGCGTGGCCGGACTGTCGGTGTGTCCAAGAAGAAGGGTGGTTAAAGAAGAGAAGGAGCCGGAAAGGGGCCCGGGAACAAAAACCGCCCGCGAAAACACTCCTTGCTCTCTCTCTTCTCTGTATCTGGCTTCATTCGGGCTCTCCTTTTTTTCCAGCACCTATCAGATTCAGATTAGTCAGTCAGTCAGTCTCCGGCTGGAGACGGATGGGGGATGGTCAGGCGTGAATTAAGGCAGGATGGATTCCCATCGATACGATAACGATATCTCGGGGTCCGGTAACGTGCAATAGTAAACTAAACCGAGAACTGAGGAAAATGGCACTTCGATTTTTATAAAACCCTTTCAAGCCTCCCTTATGAGTCCGGAAACCGCTGCGACGTAATAATGCCCATGTATGTTTCGAGCGCTGCCTTCCCAGTTATGCAGGCTGTCTAGACGTATCATTCATCGTCCCACTTCCAATGGCGCAAAAGCCTAAGCAAAAAACAAGATCAAGCCATTTTCCTCTATCCCCGAACGCCACGCAATGCCCTTCCTTGACTTGGATTTCCTCCCGTGCAGCCGCCGCCCTAGTCTTCGTGTGTTACGGCCATGTCTAGTACTTCCACTCTCCCCTGGCCTTTCGTCTCGTTCCCGATAAAGTCGGAGAGGCCCTTGAAGGCGCCGGGCTCGACAAAACCGGTGACCTCCCAGGCGGAGCCGACGACGTCCTGGTTCTCGATCTGTTCGATGTAGCTAAGGATCTTGTCCTTGACCGTGCCGGGGGCTTTGTGCTGTTGCTCGTCATCCCCGGATGGTGCCGTCGCCGCCGCCGCCGCCTTGGGGGCCTTGACACCCTGTTTTAGCACGTTGGTGGAACAGGTAATGCGCAGACGCATGCGCGCGCGGGCGACAGGGATGGGTTGGTGCGCGATGAGGGCCTTCATGGCCTCGAGGGCCTGCGACTTGGCGCTCTTGGTCGTTACGACGCCGGTCCAGACGGGCTTGGGCGGTCCCGTCGTCGGAGCAGCTGCCGCCGGCGGCGGCGTCGCGGCATCGGCACCAGCTCCGTTTCCGTTCTCGCCTACCGGCGGCGTGTTAGTCCCGCTCGCGGGTTTCTTCTCCTCGCCATCGCCACCACCACCACTTGCGTTTTGCTGTTGCCGGTGCTGATGCGCCTGGCTGCTCAGCTTGTCGAGCGCCTTCTCGATCATGCTCGGGGTGTAGACGCGCTTCGTCTTGGGATCGACGAGGCGGCTGGCGACGAGCTCGACGACCTCGTTGCGCACGCGCTCCAGCTGGGCCTCGCGCTCCTTCTCACCGACCTGCAGCTCGCCTTTGCTCAGGATCTCGAGGATGATCTTGTCGACGCTCGTGCCGGCGCCGAAGGCCTTGGCCAGGTCGGCGGCGGGCGCGGTCTGGCCCTTAGACACGTTCAGAAACACGTTCGGGATTTGCAGGACGTTGTCCAGGTCCGTCTCGATGCCGGAGCGCCATTCGAGGACTTTGTTCTTGTAGCACGCGATCTCGAACCGCTTTTTGCCCTTCTTGAGCCGCACCAGCGACACGTTGGTCAGGCGGATCTGGTTGGAAGGCAGGGTGATCTGGCGGGACATTTTGGGCGGTCTTTTGGGGTACAATTAGAGAGGGCGAAAGGAGGAGAAGAATGAAAAGGAGAGACGACCAATGCGTGTCGGAGAACGAGGGCCTAAGAGCAATATATCTTTTCTTCGTCTACCCAGGTATGCCGTCAAACGTCCGGTGCAGGTGCGTCGTCTGCCTTTTTCCCCGTTCCCCGCGTATCAACGGCCAGGCCCATGACCTACCCCTCCAAGCCCTTCCATGCATCGCTTGCTTGCTTACCAACTGCCCGGCAGCTGCCAAGCCGTGACTCATGATGTGCCATACTTAGCTGCAGCTGTCTCACTGTTCGCGTTTTCATCCCACATGCACAATCACGATCCGCCGAGTGTATAAACTTGCTGCACCGTATGGAAGTGTGCTTATATATACACTTGCATGGAATTTATCGCCAATGCAGCGGAGCACCATCTTGTTGAGGACCGGTGAGGACCAGAGTTCGTCCCGTATTTACGTGATAGAAACTTGGAAACGCTGAGCAATGGAGTGGATCGTGGATATCGGTAGGCGGATGGCCTCCGGCCGTTGCAGCCCTGCTCCCGGCGGTGCCTGTGGGCTGCCGCTGCGACGTATTCAGGGGGGTTGGGGCTGCCTGCGGAGGTCACGCAGCGCCGTTTCCAATTGTTGGGAACCCGCCTGGCCCGAAGTCACCAGGTACCGAGGCAGGTACGGAGTACAAGTACGGAGTGCATGCCTGGTTGTCTGGCCAGTGTCCACGTGCCCCTGCCGTTTCAGCGACCGCAGCCGGCCAACAACTGAGTTGCCTGCCTTGGCCAACCCCACATGCTCCACACCCCCAGCCAGCTGCGTACCGCACTACGACCATTGCTCATCATTGCTCAAACGGAGCACCTGCCGCGAAGCTGCGTTATCTCTCCGTTTGCCCCCGGATCCTCTGCCATCCTCCTCCATCCATCTTTAACTTGTTCCCATCTCTCTCTTCCTTTACCTTCTCTTCTTCCTCCAAATCCATCATTGTTCCCCGTCCATCCCCAGCATCTCATTCGCATCCGCTCTGCACTGTTGATTGGCCATCGCCACAATGAGGGTCGCCGCATCGAGTCTCCTCGTCGGCGCCGCCGCCGCCTCGCTGTTCGGCCAGGAGACCGGCCAGCGCGTGCTCGCCGACGGCCCTGATGCCGTGCAGCCCATTGCCGAGCCCGCCTCCGCCTTCAAGTCCTTCGATGCCTTCAAGGAGGCAGTCAAGGGCCTGACCTCGGAGGCCGAGGCCCTCTGGGAGGAGGTTAAGCTCCTGGCTCCCGAGGGCTTTGACAAGGCCACCCTCTTCTCCAGCCCCAAGAAGCACTCGCGCCGGCCCGATTCCGAATGGAACCACGTCGTGCGCGGTGCCGACATCCAGAAGGTCTGGGTGCAAGGCGACGACGGCGAACAGCGCCGTAAGGTCGACGGCCGCCTAGAGTCGTACAACCTGCGCGTGAAGTCGGTCGACCCGTCTAAGCTGGGCGTCGACGGCGTCAAGCAGTACAGCGGCTACCTCGACGATGAGGCCAATGACAAGCATCTGTTCTACTGTAAGACTGCCCCATCCCATCCCAGCCCCGTTTCCGCTTCCTCTTGCTAATCAGTCGACGCCTCAGGGTTTTTCGAGTCCCGTAATGACCCCAAGAACGACCCGGTCGTCCTGTGGCTGAACGGCGGCCCCGGCTGCTCCTCGCTCACCGGCCTGTTCTTCGAGCTCGGCGCGGCTTCCATCGATGAGTCGCTCAAGCTGGTCAACAACCCCTTCGCCTGGAACAGCAACGCCTCCGTCATCTTCTTGGACCAGCCCGTCAACGTCGGCTACTCGTACTCCGGCTCGTCCGTGAGCAATACCGTGGCTGCTGGCAAGGACGTCTACGCCCTCCTCACCCTATTCTTCAGCCAGTTCCCCGAGTACGCTGAGCAGGACTTCCACATCGCCGGCGAGTCCTACGCCGGCCACTACATCCCCGTGTTCGCGTCCGAGATCCTCTCGCACAAGCAGCGCAACATCAACCTCAAGTCGGTCCTGATCGGCAACGGCCTGACCGACGGCCTCACCCAGTATGAGTACTACCGCCCCATGGCCTGCGGCGACGGTGGCTACCCGGCCGTGCTAGGCGAGTCCGAGTGCCGGTCCATGGACAGCGCGCTGCCGCGCTGCAAGTCGCTCATTAACAACTGCTACGAGTCCGGTAGCCCGTGGAGCTGCGTGCCCGCGTCCATCTACTGCAACAACGCCCTGATCGGCCCCTACCAGCGCACCGGCCAGAATGTTTACGACATCCGCGGCCCCTGCAAGGACAGCGGTAACCTGTGCTACCCCCAGCTAGGCTGGATCACCAGCTTCCTGAACCGCAGGGAGGTCATGGCTGCCGTCGGCGCCGAGGTCGACAGCTACGACAGCTGTAACTTCGACATCAACCGCAACTTCCTCTTCCAGGGCGACTGGATGCAGCCCTTCCACCGCCTCGTGCCTAACCTGCTCGAGGAGATTCCCGTGCTTATCTATGCCGGCGATGCTGACTACATCTGCAACTGGCTCGGCAACCAGGCCTGGACTGAGGCCCTCGAGTGGCCCGGCCAGAAGGGCTTCAACGACGCCAGCAAGAAGGACCTCACTCTCTCCTCTTCCTCGTCGTCCTCCGAGGCGTACGGGAAGGTCAAGTCGTCGGGCAACTTCACCTTCATGAGGATCTACGGCGCCGGCCACATGGTGCCCTTCGACCAGCCCGAGCACTCGCTTGATTTCTTCAACCGCTGGTTGGGCGGCGAGTGGTTTGCCTAACAATGTCGGAGGTGTTTTCGGGATCGTCAAGACACTTTGATATGATGGATGGGACCAAGAAACTGTAACGAGACCTTTGCTAGACCAACCTAGCCTGGCCTAGCCTTGCCTACCAGGGCCGGGTAGGCGGTCCGGTATGCGTTTGTGGAGTTTTTGTATACTTAACCACTGTTAGCACTATTAGTGCAGTTGCTTTTTTTGTTTTGGGAGCTGCCTAGCCGATAGAATGAGCCAGCAGGAACGGGTACCGGTGTGGTACTGTACGGCTAGGGCAATGGCCAACTCGTAGGGAGTACGAGATGATATTCGTGTTCACAAATACGAGCAGCGCTGCCATACTTTTTTCGAAACGTCTACATGTGAATCCTTTCTTTTACCTACCGACCTGCCTCAGCTATGTTACGTTTCCAGTACGAGTCCATCAACTCCACAGTTGTCTAGATCACGCCGTGAAGGTCGTGCGTTTATTTGAACTTATTTTATGCCATCCCACCGCATCTACGTATGCGTAGTAGGATGAACAGAATATACTAACATTGCTACTTTTCAAACAACCCCTTCCATTCTAATCCCTCCTGGGAGATTGCCCAGATGAAGATAACAGGAGGCGGTTTGAAGCCGATAGACCTTACTAGAGGATATGCATAGAACATTGAGTGAGATAAATATGTTCATTTCTCGCATTTCATCGTCTTCCCTTCCAAGGTTCCTAGGACCCTCCGAGCCTGCCTCCCCCCCTGCCGACTGACCTGATAACCATAACGATGCCGCATAAACACACGAACCGCCCTCCCCTGACCCTGCCACCTACCCCCTCCGTAGACCGGGTTTTAACCCCTCCTAAAGTCCTCGTATAACGCCATGGAAAAAAAAATACACAGAGCAAGCAACAACACCCGTCCGTCCTTCCTTCCCGCCCCCTTTTTTCCACTACGCCCAAGGGGTTCGTCTTTCCGTCCGGACCAACCCAGAGAGAGACGAAAGACATATGTAACGTACCCCTTCCCCCTTCCCGATTTATGTGCCCCAACGGGACTGACCCAGAAGAAAAAAAGCGGCCGGGAAGATTCTATACGCCTGCTTCGCCCTCGCCAATGGAAGAATATAGAGCCATCCTCGCCGCATACGGAATGCCCATATAACGAACGCCGTGCGGCATGAAGGAGAGAGAAGAAAGGAAGCGGGGGAAATAATAACAGGAAAGGTATTAGTCCTCTACTCTGAACTCGGTGAATATGAGCCGAAGACAGGCCAACCAGCTTCGCTCGGAGATGCCCGACTCATCCAACAGTGTCGTGCGCGGGCATCGGCGGGCTGGCTCCCTTATGCCGGCGGAAGATGTTCAATGCGTTTATGTGAAATCGACTAGTCTTCTTCTTGAGCACCTTGCCCTCGGGGCTCTTTCCGTTGCCGTTAGACGACGCTATAGACGATTCATCTTCCAGACCCGGTTGGGTCTCGAGGCGCGTTTCCGACTGGCTCTTAGACGAGCCGGGGGCCGTGATCGTGGTGACCGGCACGCTTGACGGTCGCTCCGCCGAGTCCTGGCTGGTGATGCTAGTACCCTTAGTGCTCGGCGAGAGCGGCATCTTGCCAGTCGTGGCACTTGTCGCCTGAGAAGCCCAGTCGCCCGTGCCCGGGGCCGAAGTACTCCCGTCAGTTGCTTCGCTGCGCCGTTGCTTGCTCGACGGAAACGGCCTTCCCTCGGAATGGAAAGGATCGCTGGCGACAAAATCGGTGACGGAGTCGAAGTGAGCGTTGACCCCATTCACTTCTTTGTACTCGCCGTTCACAGCGGGCAGGTGTGGCGGCTTGCTCGTCGGGCTAGTTGACTGGGGCAGGAACCCTTGGCAGCCGGGCGCGCTGACGTCCGTCGGAGAGGCGATATCCTTCCGGGTAGATAGCGTCGGCTCTGCTGTGACAGCAAAACTCATCGTCCTAGGAGAGAAAGTGCCGTCCCTCAGAAGCTCCCGGTTCGGATTCAACTTCGCTTGCTCTTCAGCCACGCCTCTCTCGAACCGGGCCTTGTTGGCTTCCAGCTCGTCCACGCAGTACTGCATCCCCGGCATGATAGCAGCTACCCCTTGGAATAGAGGAATGGCGAACATGTTCATGAAGCCGAGCTGAGCCTTGGAAAGCGAGACGAAGTCCTTCTTTGGTGGCGACATGAGCGACGACGATATTTGCAATTCGCTTTCCATAGAAGCCTGCCTGGAGAACTCTTCGGAGAGGGTGTGCATCCATTGCACAGCCGTGTCATATCGCCTAGCCTGTTGTAGCCGGTCAGCATAATCGACGCGGGAGACGCAAGGAGCGAGGAGATAAAACGTACCACATTGCTGATATCAGCGCACTTGATCAGCAAGGCGCACGCCAGAGCCCGCTGTTCCTCCATCATGCGGCCATTCCACCCCTCGGTCGTGTTGCTCAGGGTGAGCTTTTCCTGAACACAGCCCAGCTTCTGCATATAATCGAAATGCAGCCCCATGTCTGTGGCCAGAATGGAGCTGATCATCAGGTTGCGCATCTTGGCGTCACCGAACACGGGCGGCCAGTGTCTCCGAAGAATCTGCGAAAAGGCGGCGCAGTGGAACATTTCGAGGACCGACCGGTCATTATACAACTGGGCGAGGGGGGTATTCAGTACGACAAGGAACCCGTTGTTGACGCCCGGATGGCCAACGTCATGGCCGATAGCGGTGATCAAGAGAGTCAGAGCCTCAAAGGGGTGAATCAGTGAGGCCATCGGCGACTTTTTTGAGACGCTCAAAGGCCAGTTCGATGACGCTATCCCTGCTTCGCCGGACGGGTAGGGAGGTAATGCTCCGATATGGACCAGAAAGTTGAACGTCGCCTGCAGGACATCGACAACGTGCCGAAAGTTGTGGTAAGGTACGAAGGCGTTATAGGCCGTCCGACAGGCAATCAGGAAGCAGGTGAGCTGGTCTACATGGGCAGCAGTAACTGGTCAGCGAATGAGCGCAAACGGGAAACAACATGAAGGAGGGGAGAAGGGGGGCTGAAATAGGAAAAAGCTACGGCCGCACTGGATGATGCTTGCTGCCTTACCTGTGGGTATCCGCCATTCGGCTAGCTCGGGCATGGCGAGCGCGTGCTTGAACATCAGAGAAGCAGCCACAATGAGCTCGTCGTCGCTGAAGTCGTGGGCAGAGAAGTGCCAGTAACCGATGGCGGCTGCTATCGTCGACTTCCTTTCCGAAGACACGGATATCCTGATGTTTCCCGCCAGGGCCCGTTCAGTATCATCCTCGATCTGGCAGATCCTCTTCATCAGAGTAGCCACCATGGCCTCGCGGAGATATGCAAACGGCCGCTTGTCCGAAATGCCGACCCACGAACGCGTCCTCCCCCGCTGGAACTCCAAAATCGCTTGCTGGTCCTTAACAGCCCGCTTGTGGGCCCGGTAGGCGTGGACCGCGAGGGTGGTGACGCTCTTAGCATGGATGGGGCTGATCAGGACGTCGATAGCGCCAATGTCGAGACACCTTTCGAGCAGCCGTCGCCCTGCCGGTATGGACTGGTCCAGCGACGAGCCTTCTCCGACCGTGTCTCCCAACAAGACACTCTTTGCCGGAAAGTCGATGACGGCAATCGGCACCACCAGTCTCGACAAATTCCGGAGGTGTGCCTCAGACACGACCCGCTGCAGCAGTTCCAGGCCATACACATCTCCTTCTAGATGAAGCTCCGGCTCCTCTCTTTCATGCCACGACGCGGAATGGGGAGACGACGATCGGGAGCGTTCCTCTGGTACCCGCTCGTCATGCGGCGTGTCTATCAAGACGATAGTGGGCTTCGACTCGATCGCAGAGCCATCGTTGATGTTGAAGAGCGTAGCGATACAGGCAGCGCCGGTTGCGCAAAGGTGAACTGAACCCAACACCACCCACACGATCAGCTCGGCAATCTCACAAGAGGTGATTTCTTCAGGAGGTGGCACGAACCGTGACCGAAGACGCCCAGCAGGACCTTCACATTCTCTTCCAGCTCTGGTGACTCCCAGACGCCCGACGAAGTGTGCACGCCGTTGGCATCGCCGACCTTGCCGGCGTCACGCGATTGAGATCCGACAACCCTGTCTTCGCCTACGGCGCGGTGAACGTATATTACGTCACACCGTGCAGTCATCGTGGCGTTCCAAGGAGAAAAAACCCCCAAAAAAGCCTCCCGGTCCCGCGACGGTGCGGCCCAAAGGGGAAAAAAAAAGATATGTCAGTCTGTCTGGGGCGACTGTGATGAGGCGACGTCCTGAGGATAGTTAGAAGACTCGCCGACCCGGAGCGTTAGGGCGACGCAGCGATGCCGAATGTATATGCCCCTAGTCCTCGGCAGCCCCCTCTCGATCCAGACCTGTGTCGTACTATCCCCAGCCAACAAGCCGAACGGCTCTAAAACAGGACGTCACGGCTGGCAAGCGGGCAGGAGGTGGGCTCGATCGCCAAAAACGGGGTGCAGAAGGTGTATCGGCGACTGGTGGTGCTAGGGTAGTCGCTCTTTCCGTGTCTCGTCGCATACGCCGGCTGGGTATAGTGAAGCTGCGGAGGGCGAAAACATGGGGCGCAAAGCGGCGCTCTCGAGCCCGGAGAGGAGGAGTAGAAGGGAAGAGGGCGTGACGCGATTGCCCCGGGGAGAGTGATTTGAGACACCCTCCTGGTTCGCGGCAAGTACTCGGCCCTCTATGACGGCAAAGAGCTAGAGACAAGGAAACGGTGCCAATTGGAGCCTACAGAGAACAAGCAAGGCGGAAATTAGCAAAAGGAGAAGTCGGATCGGTTGGGCCTGCGGAGATGCGAGATCAAATCGATCTGCTGCGACCTGGACCTGGGGTCGGGAACGCCGACGGAGGGGTCCCTAGAGCTCGCAGTGGTCGACGGGAAGGGGAGGTGGGATGAAGACAAAAGGCCGGCCAGCAGCAGACGGCCACGGCCATGCAAGTCTTGGAGAGCTGGGGAGGGGGACAGGGGACTGGGAGGGTAGGAAAGCGGAAGGTGCGACTCGGGGCGAGGGACAAACAGGGCGAGGACGATCCGACAAGAAGCAAATCGGGGGCGGGCAGTGCTCTGCGAATCTGCGTGGGTGTTGCTCTATCGCGACGTCCGGCGACTACAGCGACCTGGACGCCAGCGACGGGGCAGGCGTGCTGGATGCCAAGCCCAGAGACAAATGGAGATGCGCTCTCGACTTACTCTTTTTGAGTTTGCAAAATCCGACAGCCAAAGCACGTAGGACAGGGGAAGGAGTGCCTTTGTGGCACGAGGACGAGAGACAGCGCCGCCAGGAAGGCAGAGAGGCCGGGCCGGAGTGACGGCGCGGCAGATGGCGATCCTTAAGCGACGAAGGCCTGGCAGGATGGGAGCGCAGGACGGGCAGTCGGTATTCTCTCGGCCGCGGAGGGGCAGGCAGACAGCAGGCGCTGGAGGGAAAGCACGATCGATCGAGTGGCACACGAGGAAGCAGCAGTGGGTAGGTATGAGGGCAGGCAGGCAGGGACCGAAGCGAGGCAGGTAGGTACCAGCTAGGTATTCTCTCGGAAAGACGGCGAAGATTTACTAGCCTACCTGCCCGCTTGTATAAACTAGGCCGAGAAGAGGGAGGGGGAGAGGGAGAGAGAGAGAGAAGGAGAAAAAGCAGCACGAGGACTGGCAGATGCTACAGAAGACGGGGTAGTGTGCGCGGACGGGAAAAGGCTGTCTGTCTGTCGCAGGAAGGAGTTTCTGCGATTCGCCGGCGCACGCAGCTAGTGATTGATTCACCAGCGGGACGTGCAGTACTTCGCAAAGTGGGAATTGCGTGCCCAATGGCAGAGCCGGCCGAACGCCTGCGACGGGGGGTTCGAGGTGGGAGCAATGGCTGATGGCTGACGGCAGCAGGGTGGAGAAGAAGCAGAAAACGGACTGGCTGGTTGATTGAGAAATGCACAGGGGGGGCGGTAGCACGGAGGAGAACAAGGAGTACCCAAGGACGGATCCGTAGCGCCAGCCAAAGGGGACGGGGGACGGAGAGTGCGGCGCCCCAGAAGACGAAAGGAAGGTGCTGTGGAAGAAAAGAACAATGGCGCGACGGGGCGCGGGTGGGGGACATAAGGGGGGACTGCACGAACGGTTGATGCTTCCACTCGGCGGTGGACGCTCCAGCGGGCTTCAGTGGCGCTGGCCCCGTCCGATGCGCTGCGTCCATCGCTGCCTCCCCTCCACTTGGCGCGGCTTCCGTCCGTCTTTCGTCAGCTTCGCCGGCCTTCTCGAAGCCCCATGGAAGCCCTGGGCCGGCCCTGGGCCGAAACGCCCTCAGGCCGCTAATGCACAGTGGAAGGCTCGCATCACCGATCGCCGCCAGCAAATAACAGCAGCGCATTGCGAAAGAAAGGACCTTTGTTAATATATCGCCCGCCTCTGTCGCCCGGCCGCTCGCCCTGCCGCTCCCGCACCACGCAGCAGCACCCTTTATTGCCGTCTGCCATTTACCATCTGCCGTCTGCCATTTACCACGCTCGCGCTGCTTAATATCGCCCAGCCATGAGCGGTCGGGCAGCGCCTTGCCGCGCTCCATCTCCAACGCGAGTGCGGTCTATGGAGGCGTTCTGACGTCGGGGGCGCCCAAGCAGGTAGGTACAGCTGGTATGCTGCTACCAGCCCTTTTTACCGGCATCGGGATCAGCAACGCCCCAACATGCAACACTGGCAGCCACCTTCCCGGCGGCTCGTCCCTGCTAACTGCGTTGGGTGCGCTTGGGTGCGCTTGGGTCGGGCCCTGCCTGAGCAGGGAAATTGCGCCGGTGCTAGCGCCAGCCCCTCGGAGTCTGCATGGGGTGTATACGGAGGATTACAGACTGGACGGAGCACAGCTGCTAGCCCGCCAGCTTGTCAGGGCCGCCCCCTCGGTCGCCTCATTGGACCGGCCAGTCCTGACACTCGTGCTAGAGCGCATCGGCCGAACTAGCCAACAGCACGACAGTATGCGAACGCCGCCTCGGGGGGGGACCGTCGCGAAATAAGGCAGGTGGGCAGGCACGGGCAGGGTGGCAGGTACGGGCAGACTCCCACAGAGGGAGGGGATCTTCAGCAGGTTACCCCAGTTTCGCCTTGGCCGCCGACCTTCCTTATCGAGACAATGGCTGGGCCGACCCCGTCTAGTACACGCCCACGGAGTATTATCGCCTCTTCCCCTGTCCCTGCCCCTGCCCTATCGGGGAGAGGAGTCAGGCTGTCCTCCGTCGGCCCTATTGAGCGAGGAGCAGAGGCTGCTGTCTTCGCATAGGCGCATACTTGCCATTCTCGCCTCCTGCACTCCGGCGCAAGTCAGGGGCGTCTTTTCCAACCGCAAAGAAACACGCACGCACGCACGCACGCACGCGCACGCGCTCATACACAACACACACACACACACACACACACACACACACACACAACGCACATCAGCGCCACCCACGGCCGCCCTAGGCCACCCTACGAAGGACGCTCTGGATTTATCGCTACCTGCATGGAGGTATGCGCTAAGGACCCACCGCTGCCACCATGGCTTTTATTCCCGGCGAGCGACCTGCTGCCTGCGTTCCGAGACAACCCCTGCAGAAGGAGCGCAATAGCCCCCACACCGAGACAATCCGCACAGAATGCGCCCCTGCTCGCTGTCCAGCTGCGTAGCTGCCCTAACAGACATGGACGCTTGTTTACTAATTAGAAGGCGACTCCGGACGCCCGAGGTCTAAGGCGTGGCCGCTGCAGAGACTAGGAGGTAGCGCGCTAACCAGCCGAGCGGACCCCGGCCGCCCCGGCCTCTGGTGCCACGAGCAAGCTCCGAGGGTGCGTCGCCGCCTCGAAAACAGCCCTAGCGGCCCTGAAGCCCTTATCGCGCCCTCATCCGCCTTAGGGCTAGCTGGGAAATATCCGGAAGGGAAGAGGGGAACACGGGGAGAGGCTCCCACCGCCGCAGGGGTCCCTGTTGGGACGTGGGAGGCGGGAACAAGCACGCAAACGCCCAGCCACTCAGCGCTGGCCTGACGGTGGCTGTTTTCGTTTGCTAACACTTTTAATCCCGTATCTTCAGTGATGAGACGAGTGGCTGGCAATGCTGACCGGAACTGCGCAGGTCGAAGAGGGGTAGCTGTACAGACCGTCAAGACGTCGACTCGTCAGCCTCCCGTTCAACGCACAACTCCGCGGCCTAGAGGCCGGACTGGCAACTGCGCCAGCTCTTCTCTTTGGTCATCTTCTTGTTTATCTTCTTGCTCATCTTCTTGCTCCTCGACGACGCCAGCCAGCTGGAGGCTTCAGCCACGTTATCGCGGAGGAGCTGGCGACGAGGACGAGACGAAAACCGGTCCCGAAAAACCGGTCCCGCCTCCAGACGTGCCTTCCGAGCCTCCCTTGGCATTTTCCCGTACGTACATGCGTGCACCGGCGGTGTGCTACGTGTACACCTGCTCACTCCGTGTTCCGATTGTGATGGGCCTAACTCGGCGGGTGGGTGACTCAAACAGCTAATGGCCGTCTGACATGCAGCCGCGACGAGGCTGGCCGCCCCTATTCACCTCTCGCCGAAACTCGTGTCTTTTTACCCTACCCATGCACGCCGTCCAGTGTTCAAAGGTACGCACTATGAGGCGCGGATCAGCCGCCTCCGCCCCTATCTGTCGTCCCGTCTTTCTAGGCCATACTACGGGGCTCCTACCTGATTGGATTCGGCCCATGGAAGCATTCCTTCTTCTCCCTTTTCTTTTTTCTTTGTCTTCTATCGCACATCGATCCCGCCATCCCACGTGGTGACCGTCCCTTCTCTTCCCACCCTCCTTTATTGTGGGAATCGTTTAGGGAGCGAATGAGGCTGGGCGGCAAAGATTTGGGTGTATACGGAGTAGATACAAGTATGCACGTCGCGTCATCTCCTCGGTATAGCATCTTATCACCCTTTTCGTTACCTATCTGTCTTCCTTTCCATATTTTCTTGTTAGCCATTTCGTTGTAGTAGCGCTGGTGGAACCCGGACCGACAGTCCCTTGCTATTTACTATCTACAGGTCCATACCTTACATATGTGATACCATACTCTGACTTTCCAGACTGTTATTTCGCTGAATAGGTCTAGTTGGCAGCAGACAGCCTTGCTTTGACCAATGACCTATTTATATCCGGCGCCACTCCACGGGCAGGCAAAGAATTTGCTTTGCATGCTCAAATACATATTTGCATGTACTCACATTCGCGCTTCGGTAGTAGGCGGAAGGTCGAGACTCGCGCCTGTGAGATGCGAAGTGGATGTCTAAGTAAGTCTTAATAGCCGGCAGACGCAGCACCCGCTCAGCCCGTTGCTGCGGGAGGCAATCAAGCTGAGACGGCGGCGCATGCAGGATCCCCTTGGCGCTGGGCGCAGGCGCCCGACCGACGATTTACCAAGTCAAGGCAGCCCCCAGGTCGTTTGAACCGGACCCAGACCTACTTGTACGATCTAGCATCGATCCCCCGTCGAACCGCGCGACTCGACCTCGACCTCGACCTTAACCAGCCGGCCGGTGCCTGGGAGCGGAATACTACGGACGTGCACATACCTGTACTTCCCTACCTCCGGTAGGGTATGGAGGCAACAAAAGGCAAGAGATCTCAGCCGCCCACGTGCCGGCATCGCCCTCCGGTCGGCCCTGGCGAGGAGGAGGCGGGTGGTTTATCCTTTCTGGCTATCGCGTCTACTTACCTTTCCTTTGGCCCCCCTTACCCATCCACCTTTTCCCAGCCTCGTCCACCCGGCGGCGTACCCCGTTCCAGCTTCACGGCAAGGTAGACTCGTGCTACTTTACGAACGGATCACTCCTAAGCAGGATCCTCGACCGCGGCTGAAAGAGTCGGACACTGTCATACATACGGTGCGCAGCCTCTCCTCCTTCTCTTCCTCCGGGCGACGTGAGGAATGCAGCGGATAAATGGGGGCTGTTTCCAAGCACACGGTCCCGGGTAGGCTCTTGTGTGCCCAACTCGCTCCGTAGGATGCATATGCGTACTACTCTTACTTGCTTCTAGGCTACCTACCTATTGTCCAGGTAGGTAGGACTCGATTCGACCTTGCTCGTTGTCGATCGGTCGGAACTGTCCCTCACAGGGCGAACAACACTTTTTCACTTCCTTCCCCCCTTGCAGCGCCATGCTATTCATCACATCGTAAGCAGGGACATCGATCGGGGCCTTCTTTCCTCTATTTCCGTCCTTTACTTCTTCTTTTCCTAGCAGGGCGAGCGAACACGGAGCAGAAAAAAACACGGACAGACGGACGGACGGTATCTCATCTCAAGTGCGTCCCAAGTGCATCCCCATCCCCATCAACCCCCCGTCCGTGCGCCTCCGTGCGTTGCGCGCTGCAGGTTGCGCACCAACCAGCTTGCATAAGTCCATACTTAAAAGTAGGTACTACTCAGAGCCTACCATTCATGTAGGTAGTAGGTCAGGTAGGTGCCAAAAAGGGGGTCAGGACGGGAGGCGGGACTTTTAGCATACTGGCTGTTTCATACCGAGAAAACGTACCAAGGAACGTCCGTCCATTCCTTACGGAGAACGTTACGCATCCAGTACTGCCTATCTTACCTGATGTACCACACTTGAATCGTAACACACACACACCCACACACACACACACACGAGATCGAATAGAGAGAGATAGATTGTCATTGACGCTGACGGACGGGGAGTTCAAACTTCATCCTGTATAGTGAGTTGGTAGGCCCACGTCAATTCATCTAATAATGCACCACCCCCATCGTATCCAACCTGGCAGCGACCGAATAACGCCGACCAAACACTCATCACCCTAGAACATTTGAAAGCATTCATGTCGCCCGTGCCGCCGATGCATGCGGAATAAAGGTCAAACCGCTTTGGTAATAATACCTCGGACACCCCACCGCTAAACACCGAAAATGCATCGCGTGGTTCAAAGCAAACCTTCGAGAAAATAACTCAAACGGGCTGTTCCAAGAAGCTGAGCACTCCTATGCCCCGTCTGAAACTTCGGTGATGCTGTTTAGATACTACCTGTAGGTACCTAGTAGTGCTCTATAGGTGCAATGCACCGTCCTAACACATCCGGGGGGGAAACAGTTAGTAAGGGTACAGACAATACTCTGCCCTTTATCTTGGTATGGACGCGGGGGTATATGTGCCGTACCTTCGCAACCTCTATCCTTTTCGCTCATTCCCTTCTTTTACCTCTCGCCACCTCTCCCGGCTCCCCGTCGATGAAACGAGAGGAAGAAGGTACGACAGGTCTATGTGTACGCAATGCTACCAACATCGAATAAAGAAAGCCTCTCTGTCCCCAGAAATAGACGAGGTGTTGCCCTTCTCTTCACAACCCGCTTCTCGCTTGCTAGGATTGGGCCGCCTTCCCAACGTAACCCTCTATCGCAACTACCTAGGTAGGTAGACAAGCAGCCCCGTGCAAAGCACTGTGCAAAACAGGCCATGGGGACCCTATCATCCCCTCTTATGCTTCCGAAACAAAGCAAACACCGTTTCGCCAATGGGACGACCCCTCTCTTTTTCCCTCGACTCCCTCGCCGTGACGGACTAACTCGGTGGGGGCCTACCACTAGATCTGCTTCCCAGCCTCGTCGTCACTCAGATGTATGTCCACTGCCTTCTCCGAGGCGGCATCCTCTCCCGTATCGGCGGGAACGGTGTACAGCTTCTTGTTATCCCACACGTGGGCCCGGATGTCATCCAGGGCGGCCTGGTCGAGGTCGTTCGGAGGTGGCGGCCCGCTATAATACTCGGGAGGCTCGCCCTCCGTGGGCTCAGTAGTGGGAAGTTCCGTCAAGTCGTTAGACGAGTCATCGAAGACCATCGTGTGGTCAAGATCGCCAACACCGGGGCCCATGCTATCGACATCGGTGTTAGACGAGTTCTGACCGGCATCGTCCTGGCTCCCAAGCAGTTTTGGATCGATGGGGTCGAATGTCCACTGTTGCTGCGGCCAGCCCTGGCCTTCTCCGTGGCTCATGCCGATGCCCTCATCAGACTCGATGCTGGGGTGGACATCGTCGACGGTGTTGCTGCCGAAGTTCAACACGCTCGTGGAGCCCAGGAGAGGCCGGGTGTCGTCCTCGGCGCCGCCGGATCCGCCGCCAGAGCCGCTGACCTGCTGGTACGAGGGCAAAAAGTCCAGGCTCGTACAGCCAGCGGGCTCCCGGGATGAGCTGGCGCCGCTAAGCAAACCAAGAGGGCTTCCCGGACGGAGAGTTACTGCGGCTCCTCCCAAAGCGCTCGACGACCCAGGCAAGGAGGAGACGATGTCGAGACGCTGACCTTCCCCCGACTCGGACGTCTCATCGTCGTCGGAAACGTACAGCTTCTTCTTGTTGTATTCCTCCACGATCCTCTGGAATCGCGGCCCTCCCAACGGCACATCCGAGCGACGTCTGTAAAACAAGAGGTACGCCGCGTGCGACACGATTTTCCCCATCTCCTTCGTCGAATAGACGGACGCATCTGATCGGTGTGTCTAAAGCGTTAGGAAAGCCTTTCTCTCGAGGCCAGGAGTAACAAGAGAAAGGAAGAATACGTACCGTTATATTCATACCACTCGTGATCCACGAAATTTTTCGTATATGCAGTGTAATGGCCGCCTCCCAAGCCGCCCCAGTGGTCGTCCACGGCGATGAGATCGTAGATCTCCTCCTTGCCCGTCTGCTTGTCGAGAACTCGCTTGGTCAAGTCTAGGCCTTCGATGGGAAAGTCGACCATGGTGTCCAGCTTGTCTCTGCGCCAACCGCTGGAACTGAAGCGCTTCAGGTGCACGATGAGGATGTCGGGCGTCTTCCAGAGGTCAAATTTCTTACTCGCCCGTCGGTGCTCCTTGCACCTGGGGCAGTACCACGTGTCCTGCTCAGACAGGATCTCTTCCTTCTCGAATTCCTCCAAGCACTCGTCCAAGCTTATACCGGTCTTGCGCCTAGCTTGCCGTAAGCGCCTCTTTTCCTGTAATTCTGGGTCGGCGAGAACCGGCAACGGCTCGAGGAATGTGGGCATCCCACTCGAGTCGCTGTCTGCCTCTCTTCCGAACACCATCTCCCAAGCGGAGGGCTTCCACTCGACGATGATGCCCTCGCCGAGACGAACAAGAGGGCCACTATCCTCAGAAACGGAGTCTGCACCACCGTCTGAGCTGTACTCCGTCTGCAACTGGCGCGACCGATAAGAAGCCGCCTGAGCGTGCTGCTGCTGCTGCTGCTGCTGTTTAGCTCGGCGCTTCTGGTTCTTTTTGCCATAGGTCTTCGTCGTCTTGCGTCTACCGTAACCTGGCTTGTTATTGGTCCTCTCAAAATGAGGAACGACCGGCTGTAACCGCATGATAACTCTGTTAGACGCATAATTTCTCTCGTTGCTGGGGGAAAATGTGCTTCCTTGTCTCTTGTACTGGTTAAATGGTAAAAACGGACAAGGACGCACCTCAACTTGTAGGCTAGACAAAACACCGTCAGACTCCTCGTCGGACTCCTCAGCCATCCGAGTGGGAGGGGTCACGTGAGTAGATGGCAGGTCCTCGGGGGTACTATCGTTGTCGCTACCCGTGCCGTTGGCCCATGGACCCGGGCTTTGCATATCGACATCGACGACGGGGGGTGGCGCGCGTGTGTCCAGCCGGGGGTAGACTTTGTCATCGCTGATGCCTGACCAACCACTGGGAATGGGCGAGTCCTTTTCGGAGAAATAGCTCATGTCGAAGAGGTTCTGTAGTTCGGCGCTGAGGTATTCATGGGGATCCACCCATTTAGGCCGGCGGGTGTTGAATGTTTTGAGGATTTTTGGATACCTTGGGACGTGTTAGCCTTTCCATCATCCTATATGCAGCAGGCAGGCAGGCAGGCAGACCAGCCCTCCAGCACGGGAGGCCAGCCAGGAGGACCGCCTGGAGGCCAACCAGGTGGCCAGCCTGCCAACCGGCCAGCTGAAGAGCCAAGACAAAAAAAGGTCACTTACCTAGGAATGGTGGGCTCCGCCTCTTCCGACTTCGATTCGGTCCGAGACCCACCAGCCTCGCTAGCATCCTTCATGGTCACGTCAACTAGGTCGTCTTCCCCCTCAACAGAGAGGGCCACGACTTTGCTATCGCCAGAATCAACATCGGACGCCGTAGGGGTCACCAACTCCTCCTGGTCGTCGGCGCTAGTGTCCTCAGTCTCGAGCTCGTCCGCCTCAGATAGCTTGGACCAGGTAGAGAACGTGGCTACCTTCTCGAGGACCTTGCGGCGGATAGCATCTTCGTTCCGGGCCTCCTCCGGCGTCAAGATGATAAAATGAGGAGGCGACACGGACGACAGGCCCCTCGAGAAACGCTTTCGGAAAGCTATCTCTCTGGGCGAAAACCTGTGGAAGACGGGGACGAGCATGCGATCGGCCATGTGACCCTCCCAGGCCGGCTGCTCCGGCTCGTCGTCCACGTTGAGCATCGAGCGATTCTTCTTCCTGCCGACCCTCGCCGTCAGATTCGTCGGCACCGCCTCGAGTTCAAACACGACGGGCGTGTCATTGGCCGACTGGATTTCCTCCGATACACAGGCGTAGTCGTCGTATAACTTGAAGAATTTCTCCTTCCACTCCTCAGCAGCGAAGAGGCGCTGCGTCGGCACGCCCACACGAGCCGCTATGAACTCTTTCATAGAGCGGATGCTGCTGCTCTTATCGAGATCCATGTCGATGGTGACGGGGGCGTCGTTCAGCGGCAGGTACTTCACCTGCTTGGTCCAGACGTTCTGGACGGGGAGCGGCAAGGTCAAGTTTGTGAAGGGGTCAAACGTGATGCTGATCTTCTGGCACACGGGACAGATCAGGGTGGACATGTACATGCCCGTGAAGAGGTCCGCAATGACGGAATCGTCGCGCTTCTTCGTGATGTCCCACACCTTCTCCGCCATCTCGCGGATCGCCGCGGGGTTCTTGATCATGTCGTCTGTCGAATCCGGCTTCTCTATGTACGGCTTCTTCTTCACACGACTCAGATCCTCTTGAAGCCCATCGAGGAGAAAGCCCAAGAACTCCTGGGTGTCGTGCTGCGCATAACCCGAGAAGGTCGGCGCATAGCGACCAATGGTGGCCTTGAACATCCTCGGCGTAATCGACAACGGCGACGGTTCTCTGTACATCTCCTCTAGGAGGCTTGCGTACGCGTTCGCAATGTTGCCTCCGTGGCCAAGCGGATTGTCTTCGTTGACCTCTTTCTCGTTCTCGTGGTTCAGGAAGTACTTGGTGAGCTCCTCCACGCTTCGGAGGCACTGCAGGGCTGAGTTCATGTAGCACGTGTTTCCCAGATTCGACAGGCCAACGCAGCCGAGGGCGCGTCCCGACTTCTGCTTCGCACGGCCGCGCGTTACGGCTCCCTGGGGGGAGGGGCTGCTGCGGCCGCTGGCGTTGGCGCGGGTCTGGGAAGCCAGGCTTGTCGCACTCCCCCGTGCCGTAACCGCCGTCTTCTCCTTGATAACCTCTTTCTTTCCTCCGTCCTTAGGGCCCCGGTAGGTCGATACCCACGATGTGCGGTCGATGCTCTCATCGAGGACGAGTGCCTCGTCGACGGTGAGAGAGAAAAATGCGAGGGTGCTATGCCCGTTGTACTTGTCGCTGTTGGAGTGGTCCTTAACGTCCAACAGTTCGCGCTCGGGTCCCTTCTCCAGCTTGGTGAATTCGGGCACGGCAACATACAGCTGCGACCAAGAGTCCTGAGGATTGCTAGGGGACGAGGCCCGGCCTGTCTCTCCCCCCGAGTTGGGCGGAGACAGCGACAGAGCCTCGACAGCCCCGAGGCCCAAGTTGCTCGCCGCTGGTAGCTTGCGTGGTATTCTCCATAGACGTACCGTACGCTCCAGGGGTATGCCCGCAAGTATTTTCAGCCGTTTGAGAAAGACTTGGAAGCTGTGTGAGCTGCTGCACATCACGGCGGGCGCCGGCCGGTCGGTGGACGTGACCTCCTCGGCAAACTGGGTGCCGCAGGTTAGGGACCACAGCCGATGTACCGTGAAGACGGGCGGGTTAAATTCGACCTGTACGTTAGGCATCGCCGAGTCGGGCGCTGTATTGTGCGCCGTCCGTGCGATGGGCAGCTGACCCTGGGCCAGGCCATGCCAGGAAACGACGAGTTCCCAGGCTTCGGGCGTGAACAGCTCGAAGTTTTCGTGGCCCATGCCCGGCTTTAGCCTTACGGCGGTGTTGCCTTCGACATCCTCCACGACACCCTCGATGATGTCCGAGTTGTCCACAGGCCCCAAGGGCCCCTGCACAACCTCCTTGGTCGCCTTCGCGGGGTCAGCGCAGAGGGCCTGCGCCCTGTTGAGCCATCGACGGGATACAAGGTAGACGGTGGTGCCCTCCTCCAAAGGCGCCTCGCTGAACGTGCGCAGAAGCCCCTCGATGCGCTTGATTTGCTGCCGGAGAGCCGGAATGTCTGCAGGGTATGATAACAAACGGTCAGCAAGCGTAACTAGACATGCAACGCACCCGGGCAGGATCAGGGGCTGTGGGAGGCCGAGAGGCTCAGAGCAAGGGTAGTTACCGGTATCCGCGGAGGGCTGGCCAACGCCTGCCTTGACCGTACTCTCCTGGCCTGCTGGGTCGTCGGCTCCAGCATGGGGATCAGAAACGCCGGACCCCGCCTGAAGTAGCCTACTGGGTAAACCCGCCCGCTTCTGTTCTTCCTTTGGCTGCTCCTGGTCCGCCTTGGCCCCTCCATCCGGCCCCGGCGACGGCAGGGTGATCATGTCAACGTCGCCGTTTGCGTCGGCGTCGACCTCGGAATCCATACTAGCAGCAGAGCGCTTCAGAGGTGAAGATGCCCGGTCGGAGTACTCCGCCGCACCCCCCATCATCAAGGCGCGGTGCGAAAGAGAGACCAGCGGGGACTGGCTCCTAGTGGCGCGGCGGGGTGGGGGCTGGAGGGTCGCGCCGGAGTCCGGGTCGAATCTGCCGTCGATGCCGTCAAGGTCAACGGACAGATCAGTGGAGGCGGCAAGGGGAGAACTCGCGGCGGACGAGGGGTAGTCTGTCGCCGACGTGAACAAGCCGCTGCACTGTGCTTGGAGTCTCGGGGGGCGGCCGGAGACACCTGCAGGGAAAGACTCGCCGCGGATATATGCGGGCGGTGTCGTCGAGACGGGTGTCGGGTAGGCCGAAGAGAACGAATAGGCGGGCTCGATGTCTTCCTCGGTAGAGGGTAGGATGGAATCGGGGTTTGTGTCCAGGCTCTCGCTGGACCGGTTGGGCCGACAATGCCGTTGGTTGGCCTGTGAATGCTGCTGCTGCCGCGAGGTGGCCGGGGCCGAGATCTTTCGCTTCTTGAGGGAAGACGTGGTGACAGTGAGCTGCCCGAGCAGCTCTGACAGGCCGGGCTAGAGACAAATAGGAAGGGGAGGGGAGCGAGAGTGGCCGCTGCTTGGTGGGAAAGAGTGAGATATAAGTTCTCGACAGGTAGGGGGAGAAATCGGCAGAAGCTTCTGCTGCATTAGTTTTTTTGTCCCTGATTCAGCAGAGGCGGATTGGGCAAATAAAGCCAGGGCTGAACCATCTCGCTGGTGGAGCAAGCTGCAGAACTGGCCTGAGTGGCGCCTGGCGTCACACTCGACACTGCGCTGGTGGGGAGGCATTGGGAGGGTTGTGCACTAACAGAGAAACGGGGGGTGCCTGAAAGGGACCAACAAGGTAAAGGCGGCAGCTCGGGCATGCGGGTAGGCACGCGGGTAGTAGGCGGCAAGGCAGTACAGACAAACAGGCTGGGCAGATCGGGACCTGCAGAGTCTAGTACGTTAGGTTGTAAGTCTGATGTGCACCTTATTACCTGCACATAGCCCGGACTGACCCGCGATGGAGGGGATTGGATGTGTTTTGCCTTGCTCTGCTGACTGTGCTGAGTGCTGAGCAGCGCGGTCACAAGGCAGAGAAATGTCTTGCGCGTCAAAAGGAGCCGTTTTGGGAATGTCCGCTTTTGTACTTTGCCCCCAAAAGATCTGATTACGAAAGAGGTGAATTAGGAGCTGGTCTTATATGCAGGCGAAGCCGTAAATGGTGCTTCAGGGTAAGTACGGTGATTGATTGAAAAAAAAATCATTCGCCATTGAATTTCTCGACTCTAATTTTGGGCCCATATTCCTGGGTGGGCGGCAGGACGCACCTACCAAAAATCAGGTATTCTGTACACCGCCTTTCTAGGTAGGCGGGCACTGAAAGTTTCACTAGATACCCATTGTGACTAATGCAGATACAGCGCGTTTGAGGGTCTGGCAGCAAGGAGGCAGAGCACCTAAGTACATAGATACCGTCCTCGGCGTTGCACCACAGACTTCAAAATTTATGACATTCCAAGTCAAGCGGGTCGGCCCCTAAGAAGGAAGATTTCTTCTTGCCCATTCCCAAAGATGCTGAAATTCGCGCTCAACTGCGATGCACCTAGAGAAGGTACCGGCCAAACTACGCCTGGGCGCAATGTTCAGCTTCTCGTCCGGGTGAGCTAATATGGTACCTAGGTACCTAGGTAGGATTGTCAATGTAAGGGGTATGCCGGCTAGCCACGACAAGCCACCACAGTGCGATCAATACTCCGTGTAGTAAGAAACGTTTCACTTTTCCGTGGCAGAATTTTCATCATTCAGGCGCTTCCAAAAACCCCAAAAGAAGCGAGCCAGCTAAGCTTAGAGTAATCCACATCTCACTTGCCCATCAATGGACGGTCAGGACTCGCTCCAGCTATAACCGAAGCAAACGCCAGTCAGCGTAAGCGTCTAGGAAGTGCATCATTGAAGATGAATATGAGTTAGCCATGAACGCCATCGCGTGCCTATGCGCACCCGAAGCTCCTCCCATTCATCGACTAGCTGCGTGGCTTATAGACTTTAGGTCTGTAAAGTCGTTTTCGTTTATTATCATTATTCGATAGTTTCTACGCGACTCTTCAGGGCGCTACTCTCGCCCGTACGTGCCTAGTACCGTGCAGACCTACCTATCCAAGTATGCAGGAAGTAGCCGAGGCACCCGGCCACGGCGGGATAGGAATCAAAGTTGAGCGGGTTCTGCCTCGTCCCAAGGCTGACTGATCTGCTTCACTGTCCCGCCGCTACATGGTCGATATGCCCAGACAAGAAAACTCTCCACGTTTGTGCTGAACCCCACCCGAAAAAGAGAGAGAGACAACCGCAGATTCTAAACCATCCGCAATACGTTTGGATCCCTCCCTTCTTCCTATCCTACCGCTGCATGTCTATATATATATGTAGGATCCCATTTCATTGACCTGACCAGGTGGGTATACCAAGGTGATCCCCCGCCCCTCTTCACGTCTTCACGAGGCTAGTGAACGGGCTTTCCCAAAGCACCCCTTCCTTGCCTCTATCTTATGCGTAATGCCTTTTATTTCTGTTCTCCGCCGCCAGGCTCCATATCGACGTTCGTTTCTAAGTATCTCGTCTTTCCCATCTCGTACCTCCCTCTTTCTTAGATGTCTTCCTCTACGTACGTAGAACACGTGAAATTTATTCTCGAGTCGGGTAGTTAAGCCCCATAATTTTGCCCTTGAGCTTTTCCCCCCCTCACCCGCGGGTAGGTGTATTTGACAATCAGATCAAAGCTTCGGGTCCAAGTCGGCATACTCGTCGAGGTTCTGTATAGGTCGGGCCCCGGCGGTAACACCCAGTTGGGACTTGAAGTCGTGAATATCCTCGATCATAACAGGCTGTTTCCCGTTCACCGGCTGCCATTCGCGGCCCGCTTCCTCCGCGAGGCCGTTGGTCCTGTGGTCCCCAGACAGCCGCTTCCAAGCCTCCACAGCCGCCTCGATCTTGTCTTCGGCGACCTGGAGGTCCCTGAGGAGGTAGTCCCTGAGGCCATTGAGTTCCTGGGCCTCGTCGTGGTGCGCTGCGGTCAGCCGCGCCTGAAGATCCGTGGCGGCCTGGCGGGCTGCTTCTTCGCTTTCCAAGTTCAGCGTCTTGACCAACTCGGAGATCTGCCCTGTTGTCACGTCGCTCTTCGCCTGTGCGATGAGGTGGATGGCCAGTGAGGCCCGCTGCGGAGAGGCAGGGTGGATGTAGCGGGCGTAGAAATCGATGATATCTTCTTTGGTGAGCTGCTTGATCTCAGCCACATCTCGTTGCGCTAGAGTGGACATCGGTCAGCCTCAGGGTGTAATCACAAAAGGGGCCAAGGTGGTAAGTAAGAGTTACGAGACGCACCAAAGTCAAAGTCGTAATATTCGTTGCTGATCTGGGCCCAGTGTCTGGTAGACTCCTGATCGAGATTCTTGGCCTTTTCGAGCCGTTTCACAATCAAACTCCGCTTGTTGCTCTCGAATTCGGACGTGCTCATATTGGCCAGCGTATCGGTATAGGACAGCAAAAAGGCCTCGATCCGCGACTCCAGGAAGCGGGGGCTCTTCTCGCTCTGGATGATGAACCTGAACCCGACCGTGGCGGCATTCGACCGCGCGCCGCTAAAGACGACATAGCCAAGCTGCTCCTTGGTCCGGAGCTGATCCCAGGCGGGCTCGTGCGTGAGCTGGTCAAGTAGTAACGCCTTCACTCTTAGGGTGCGGTTCGATCGCTCTCCGATGTAGAGCAGCAACTCGATGGCGTGGTTGACGTTGGCCGCGTCTTCCAGCGTCTTCTCGAAGACGAAGCTGGAGTCCGGCGGGAAGACGAGCGATCGCTGGATGGGCCACTGGGCGCGGGGGAGCACGCGCGGCTTCAGAGTCGATTCAATCATGTCGGTCAGCTTGAGGGCGTCCTCCTTGTACATGTTTCCGTGGACGTAGACCTCCATGTGCATCTGTGATAGCAGCTCCTGGTGAAAGCGCCTCGTCGCCTCGGCAGTTATGGCCGGGAACTCGTTCAGGTATTCTTCGGTAAGATGATCGTTCTCCGCTGTGAGCCAAGTGGTGAAGTCATAGAGCTGATGGTACGGCTGCTGGTACCCATAATTCCGGTAGTTTCGGATAAGCCGCTCCTTGACGATCTCAAACCGGTCGTCCTTAATCTCCAGATCGCGCATCGTGACGAGAACCTGTTCCAGCAAGACTGGCAGCTTGTCATTGTAGCCAGACACCTCGGTGACTAGGCCGCGATTGTCCAAGCTCACGCTGTACTGCAGGCCGGCCAGCTCGGCATCGTACGAATACTCCTCCAAGGCGTCTCTGACAAGATCCGAATAAAGCCTTGCCTTTGCCGACGTCTCGGCGGATGCGTAGATGATGGCGCTCTTGCAGCTCACGATGAGCGTCGCCTTGGGGACCCAGAAGGTGTCGTCCTTCTTGTACCAGGTGCGAACCAGAGGGTCGTTGCGGATCATACGCGGCGCAATCGCCGGCTCCTGGACCTCCTTCTTCTCCACCTTTAATTTGGTGGGGATGAACTGGTTCTTGTGCGGGAGATGGAGCTCGGGAATTCGGTTCTTCGGCGCGACGGTATGCGCCGCCTTGAGCTCCTTCATGAAGTCCTCGGGAATGCTCTGAAGCGTGTACTCGGTGCCGTACCACCGCTCTTTTTGGTTCCATGTGCCGGGCAGTTCTTGGGACATGATGGTCATCCTGAAGTTGTCGGGGCGCAGACAGGCGATCACCTTGTTGATGAGGTCTGGCCTGAACTCTCTTAGGCGGCCCAGGCCACTCAACAGCCACTCCCTCGGCAGGGGCTTGTGCATGATGGCGCTTGTGCGACTAGTGAAACGGCTGGGAGGGCTCTTCTGCTTGAACCTGAAGTCGACCTCGGCCATGCCCCTCTGCTCGTCGAATATCCACTTCTGTGGAGGGGTCTCCTGGAGGAGGGAAACGTATTGGAAAAACACCTCGAGAACTTTCTTGTAATTTTTTAAGCCCTAGAGGAGGAAGGTCAGGTCAGGTTGCGCGCAAGGGGGAGGGGCCATCGCCGCCGAACATACCTCTTCGGTAAGTCGTATTTGAACGTCGAAAAGGTCAGGAGTGCCGGGGCACACGGGGTACAAGCCAGCACTCAGGCCATTGGCCCAGCCCTTTGCCTTGATGTACGCCATGATGCTCCCAGGGCCTTCGTGGCCTATAAGGTGAGCGACGTACCGACTGGGCTGGGATTCGTAAAGGTATTCCTCGTCTGGGACGGGGAACTGGAGGTTCAGCTCCTTGCAATCCATCACGGGTTTGCTGAAGCACTGCACGCCCAGCTCTTCGGGGCCGTAGGGGACGGCGTCAAGCCATCGATTGGGCGGCAGGTTCTTGTCCGGAACGGCCGAGAAGAATTCGGACACCCATGCCTCCAGCACGTCGAGCGGCTCCCTCCCCAGAACGACGAGCTTCATCAAGTTTGCCGAGTAGTGCGTCGCGTGAAACTCGATGAACTTATCCCGCACCTGTATTCCCCGAGCCTCGGGCTGCAGTTTGAGCGTCTCCAGGTTGCCCGTGCTAAAGTGGCAGTATGGGTGCCTGGGGTTGGACAGCGACTTCTCGAGCTGGTGCTGGCGCCATTGGTCATTCTGCAGATTCTTCTTGTTCTCCGAGTCGACGGCCCGAAGCTCGCGGTCCACGGTGGACTCCAAGAACAGCGGCTCGATAAAGAACTGCGCAAACCTGTCGAGGGCCCCGTACAGCGGGGAGGGATTAGTAGCAGAGGGCACCCCATCATCGTGGGGTTTGGCTGAAACGTCAAAGTAGTAATTGGTGTTTGTTGACCCCGTGTACGCGTTCGAACTACCCGAATTAGACGAGAGGTATTGGTTGTACGCGTTCTCCTCGGGGTACTTTTGGGTGCCCATAAAGAGAAGCTAGAAAGCCGAGAGGTAATTTGCATCGGTCAGCCGGTGCTACGCCAAGAGTATGATTGTATCACGGAAGTCGCACAGGTCACGACTCGCCAGAAGGCGGTGAGCCCCCGGGCGGGGGGGGGGGGGGGAGGCCGAAGGGCGAGAGGCAAGGGGCGAGAGCGGGAGAGGTTGTCGCGGGTAGAAAGCAGAGAGAGAGAGTGTGTGCGCGTGCGCCTGCGTGTAAGTGAATTTGTGAGGGAGACGGGGGGAAGAAAGATAAGGCACAAGAGGGCTCAGGAGAGAGACGCGAGGCAAGGGGAGGAAAGAAAGAAGGCAAGAGAACGTACGTGCTCAACAGCGTGGGCCATGCCGGGCATGTCGTCTTCATCGCTGAAGTTGCCCACGTTCACATCCAAGGCCGCGCTAGCCTTGTCGGTCTCGGCATCGTGGACGAGAAGCACCTCGAGCTGGTTGGGCAGCCGGATCACCCTGTAGGTCCGGTCGTCGAGGGACGGCTTCTCCAGCCGGTCCGTGATCCGCCGGATATTCAGGCGGGAAACAAGCTGATGCTCCGGCGGACGCTGCGTACTCTCCGTCGAGGCGGAGTCGACGGACCCTGCTAGGCTCTGAGGCATTGTAGTTGAGCTCAACACGTTCTTGGTCCCCGGAACCGGCAACCCTGCGCCCCGTCGTAGGATTTTCCGATCCAAAATTGTTTCCAAGCGGCAGGATGGGGGACCGGGAAAAGTGTACGGGGCGGGGTTGGAGGAGGGAGAAGTGGGAAGAGGAGGAGAGGAGGAGACGGGGATGTAAATGTAGTCGGAGGCGAAGGCCGAGGAGGCAGCGGAGGAGGAGGCGGCGGAGGAGGCGGCCACAGGGAGGCAGTTAGTGGGGTACCGGTGGCTTTAGAGGCTTCAGAGGCGGGTTGGCGAGGATGACAGCAGGGTGGAAGGCGAGGGGGGCGCTAGAGATCAGCACACGGTAGGGTCTGTGCAGGGGTGGAGCCGCGCTAAGTCGGTGCTAAGCCAGGCGGGCTACCAGCGAGTTGGGATCCCTGAAATTCCTGGGACTCCCACCTCCAGTGCCAGCTCAAGCGCATCCGCTAGTGGCTGCTGGGCGTGCAAGCGGTGTTCCCAGTGGTGTTTCCAGTGATGTTCCCAGTTGGTGTCCCCAGTTGGTGTCCCCAGTTGGTGTCTCCGGAGACGGACTAATGCGCTGCAGTTGGTGGGCACAGCAGAGCCGTCGAGAAGTCACAACCCTGTCCTACCTTCGCAACCGAGGAGGCGGTAAGCAGTCCTGGAGGTGGGAGGAAGACAGGGAGGCAGGGAGGTAGGTAGGAGTAGCGGTAGGTAGGTTGGTAGGTGTACAGGTAGGCTTGTTGGTCGGTGGGAAACGTAATATATCCCCGTTGTTTAATTTTCTCTCGACGTGTCTCTCGACGGTTCTCTCGACGGTCTTTCGATTGTGTCTCGGCCGAAGCTCGCTCGCTCTTTGTCCGCACCACCAAGGAGGCGTCCCTTCGGCTGGACTTATATGCAGCCTCCGGCGAAGAGGGCAGGGACGGAGAGCTTCGACGGGAACGGATATTGGGTACGATGCAACCGCTGCGTCCAAGGGTCAGTTAGTCAGCCTGGGTAGTCTCTGCCGGGTCTAGCACGAGTGGAGGCGGGCACATGAGAAGACCGAGCCGAAATGACGAAGGAAAAAGGAACAGAAGGGGAGCCGCCGATCCCTCCGCTATGGCGCGCGCGAAAACGTCCCGCTAGGAGGGGATGAGATAATAAGAAGATGGGTGGTGGGTGGTTGTATGTACAGACTGTTGAGGTCGGCAAGTCGGTGGTAGGAACAGGAACGGTTGGACGTCAGTAATTGGACGGAGGACGGAGGAGGAGCAGGGGAGAGTGGGAGGGGCCGCTGCCCAGGTGCTCAGGTGCCCAGGTGCCCAGACGCGGGTAGAGCCACGACTGGGAACTGGAGCAAGCTAGCAGCGGGCACTCAGGATTGTGCCCCTTCCCGTGGCAGGCATTCCGTCGTAGCGGCGTCGACGGTGCCGCGGCGGTGAAGGAACGGGCATCCCTGGAGCATCCCTGGGGCATCCTTGGAACTGACACACCCTCTCCCGCGGCCGCTTCCTTTCTAGAACAATGGGCAGACGGCTCCGACAGGCCGTTCCTCTCCCCTCCCACCCACGCGCCCTCTCCAGCCGTTTGGGCCCTGGCTGAAACCCAGACAAAGACACTAAGCCGCCGGTTTTGACATTAAGTTGCCGCCAGGTGCCTTGGTCCCACCCCAGCCACTTATTGTGCGGACCGCCATCTCTGTTTCTTTCGTTGTCGCAGGGGGTAGGTAAGGAAGAAGCTCCGGCCGGAGACTCCCAGAGAAACTTCCCACTGGGGCAGAGTTGGTCAGGGGAAGGCGGACAGGCCCTTCCAGCTTCGGGGTGACAAGGGGCAGAAGATGGGCGTCAAGGGCCTGGGGGAGAGCGGGGGAAAGGGGGAGAGAGGTATTCGGGGGGGGGGGCAGGGGACCTACATGAGACGGTGGAAGAGATTCGGTCAACGCGCCCAAGGAGACAGGCGATTGTTCCCGCATACGGAGTATACGGAACAGAAGAAGAACCTCAGACAGGCAGGCGCAAGAGTAGTTATACGCAGACCAAGAAGCGGCGTTCCCTGAAAAGGCTCACGATATCGGGGCCGGGGATAGAACATATAACCCCACCAGTGGGCCGACGCAGGCTCATCAGGCTCAACCGCGTGCTTATGGAGAAAGGGAGTTAATAGCTATTATAGCTCGCTCGCCAGGTCAGGTCATTCGCTCCGGAAAGGCAGCTATAGTCTACCATCTCGAGTCACCCTCGCCTACGGCCAGAGGAAGGGTTGCGGCCGTAGGCGAGGTGACAGGGGGTGGGGGACCCGCAGGGGTAGCTCGGTGAGCGAGCGCATCCTGCCGAGAGAGAAGCTCGCCGGGAGGGAAGGGAAGAAGAAAAAAAAATAAAAACTAAAAACTAAAACAACGTACCTGCTTGCCGTTGGGAGAGCGAGCGGGCGGGACGGGAGTAGAAAGCCTGCGTATATGAGACGGGAAGGACGGGAAATGGGGCTTCACTGAACGAAGGCAGGAGGCAACTTCCGGAGGGCCCTTAGAGGCTGGAAGGGTGAAGTCTGGGGATAAAAGGTACGGAGAAGGTAGGTAGCAGGCACGGGGTGCTAGATATCGCCAAATGTTCAAGAAAAGGCGAGGATGCCGGTCGAGCGCCCAAGCGTGAAGATGAACAAGCAAGGCTGTGTGGTGCAATGGCTAGCTCGGGCGGCGGCATAAATCAGGCTATAGAAATGCTAGAGACCGTTTCCAGACCGGCGGGCGACGCCGGACGGGCCCTTTTATTGCAGGACGAAGAGTGCGAGAGGCAGCCTGCCCGACCTGGCACGCGTCCGGCCTGGTCTGGTCTGTCGAGCAGTCGCCATCTTGCTTTTCGCTAGCCCGCGCCCGGCTGGCTAGCTAGATGGCTAGCTAGCCGGCCAGGCGACTTGCCCGAGAGTGGCGCCTACCGTAGACCTATCCGTGGGTCGACTACCGCGGGGCCACAGAGGGAAAAAAAGAAAGTCGCGGATAGGTACCACAGGGCAAGCTACCTGGCAAGCTGCCTGGCAATTCGGCGCAGCTCCTTCGAGTCCTCGCCGTATCGCACCCTCCGTCTCTCGTCTCTTGTTGGTCCTTCGTAACAAGTTGGCTTCCCTCGAAGTGGCTTACCTACAGGTCGAGATCGCCAAGCCCGCATTACCACATCTCGATACCACCTGGGGCCCGAGGGCGTCGCTAAGCGGTGGCTACAACGTACCCGTTGTCCCGTACCAGGTGTGGTTGTCGTGATGTCGCACAGCAAGCAGCCCACATCTTTGGCTTGGCAGAAGATGTAACAGGCGCAACAGGTGCGGCAAGTGCAGCAGGTGCAGCAACTATGGGCCTAAAGCTCCGGCGGTCTGTCGCCTGCTTGGTTCTCTCCCGTTGGTTGGCGGGGCGGTCTGGCGATCCTTTCGGTGGGCCTTCCGGCTGGGACGCCCCCCGGTTTGTCGAGCTTGGGCCCGCGGACCCCGCCCGCAGAGGACCCCTCCAGGCGCGCTCGCCCATCACGCCAAGCCACCTCAGCGATTCCTCGCATGTCGCGTGGGCGGCGGACAGCACACGCGCCCACATCTTTTCCCTATGGGGCTATTCCCTGCGAGGAGAGGAGAGGACAAGAGAGTAGAGAGAGATAGAAATAGAGGGAGAGAGGGAGAAAGGGGCAAGGGGCGGACGGCAGGCCGATCAGCTGGCGGGCTGATCACCTAGCTAGCTAGCTGATCAGTGCCCTCCCGCCGCGCCACCCCCATCCATCCTCACTCGACCACCTTCTCCGTGGGTATGCACCCTCAGCCGACCTCCTCGGTGGGCGATCGGGCCCCTGCTGGCTGCCATTGAACGGCTGCCATGGCTGTCATGTCTGCCAATGGCAGAGACTGCCCAAGACCGGCCGGAGCTGGCCCCCAGCCTAACCTATCCGGTTTTGCGTGTCTGCGTCCTACGCAGGCCCATCCAGTCCTGCCGCCCGGTTGGGCTGCGCTGCCCCGCCTTTCATCTCTCCTTCCTCGCCGTACGCTCCTTTAGCATGGCATCTTAGCATGGCATCTTAGTATGGTATCCTCCTCGATTGGGCACATTGCCGTCCGACAGCGAGAGAAAGAGGGAGGGAGAAAGAGGGAGAGAGACGGAGACAGACGGAGCCCGCTGTGAGATCCGCATCTCGTAAGCACGGAAACAGACTGGAGGGGGCCAGGTGCCGCCGACCGAAGTTACGAATTGCTTGTCTCGCCAGACTGACTCGTCCCGGATGTGCTCCGCCGCGTGTTTACGGACTCTAGATGGGCCCCTCGGCCCCCCGGCGTCGTTTCATGGAGGAGAAAAAAGGTATCAGTCACCCAGCGTTTCTTTTGGCTTCTGCGAGCGGGCGCGGGGGCGCGGTTGTGAGCCACAGCCGGTCCTCCACGCCTGCCTCCACGCCTGCAGGCCTGCCTTAGCATCTGCAGTCCCATGGGTAGCACTCCAGCCCACTTAAATAAGGTAGGTGGTATGTAGTAGTTACTACTTTCTACAGACACCCCGAGAGGGTTGCAAGGCCTCGGTGGTGCTGGGGGTGGAGAGTTGCAATTGCTTCCTTCCTACTTCCGTATACAATCAGTTGCAGCAGGCCGTCCGTGTTCAGCTCTGCCCACCGAGCCCATTTCTCTCTTGAGGCAGGTACGCGCCTCGTCGAACTCTCAGCTCGGCTTTTTTTTACCTATTTCTGGATCGGCGCATTGCTCGTTTTTTTAGCCGGCGTCAGCCCTGCTCAGGCTCCATCCTGGCTCTGCACTTGACTTGCCACAACTTCCCTCGTCCCGAACGTCGCTCGGGCGTCGCTCGGTCTGACGGCTACGGTACGGGCTGGGCGGAAGCGGTGCAGGGGGGGGAGACGGCCGGTGCCCCGCCGCGGGCCACAGCGGCGACAACGACAACCGCCACCTCTTTCGTATTCGATACCTGTAGATACGGACTTTTTCTTCTTATTATTATTATTACCAGATGCTACTTCGCAGGTAACACTTGGTAGATAGTACATGTCATCTACCTCCACACCTCCATGCCGATACGTCTTACAGACGGAGTACATCACGACCCGTGCCAGCAGGAGAAGGGAATCGGACGGCAAGCACTTATGGGGTGTGAAACGAGCTTCGTGTCCAGGGAAAGGGCAACCTCCAGCCTGCCTGCCAGCTTCTCCTTGCTCTTTTCTCCTCTGCCGGCTTTCCAGATGAGGGTCACCCCCCCCCACCGGTTTTCGAGAGTCGTGCCCGGCACCTCCCTAGTGCCTGTGACTAACACACACACTAGGCAGCAGTATGGATCGTACGTATCGGATGGAGACGAGACACCCGGGGCGGAGGGAGCCTATCCTCGAGTGTGCAAAGTGCTCTACTTACGCACGTAGTAGGTTGGGCATCGAGGCATCGGCACCTAGCATCCTTCGTGCACTTAAGTATCTACTATTAGTTAGTAGTAGGTTCTAATCCCTCATACGTATATACCTTGCTTGCTATCGCAGAGAGGAGACTACTCGCTGTATCTCTCGGTGCTTTCCTCCTTTACGACCTTGCTGGGTATCCGTCAAATATACTACGTGCACAGATACATTACATACGTAGCTACGGGTGAGTTTGGGGATGCTTCACCGTGACTGGCGGGTTAACTCTCCAGAACGCATAGATGGCGTAGATATTGCCCGGACCACAGGGCCGTGTCCAATAAGTGTCGTGATATATTCGCAGTTGCTCCTATTTGGTGTGTGTGTGTGTTTTCTTGTAAAGGTCTGTAAAAGTCTGTAGTGTGCCTTTCGCGGGCCACGAAATGAATCTGCCGCGACGGAAGCGGCCGGGACGGCACCGCAGCAGCTCTGCTTTATGCTCTTTATCTCGCGCACGCGCGGGAGCCAAGCTAGGCCGGTTGATACGCTTGGCGACAGCCTACCTACCTACTATCCGCGGTGGTACCCCTCCCCCTTTTCCGTTCGCCCCCGATGACACTTCCTGATCGTGCCTGACCTTGCCTGACCTTGCTTAGCCTTGTCGAGCCTGTCTCCTGCAGCGGCCCGCCTTGGAGTATGAAGGCGGGAACTCTGTAGAAACTACAGGGGGACCAGTAGACCTGGATGTGCGTGCGTCGCCCGTTGTTTTAGCTCCTAGCTTCTAATCTTTACGACAGAGTGGCCGAGAAGTCGAAAGAAAGATAGTACGCTGGAGGGGGCCATGGCGTAAAAGATGCATTACTGCGTCCAGTCTGTGCATTAAACACGTGGGGATCTTGCGCTGCGACCCGTTCAGCGACCGTTGAGGTTCGCAATGGGGGGCGGCGGCCCTGGCCCTGGTCCTGCTCGACCGGTCGAAACTCACAACCGGTTCGGCTGATCGACTCTGCCTGCAAAAGGCAGGCCAGCCCGCCGTTCCGGCCGTCGTCCCATATGCTCCCATATGCAACAGTCCCTCTTCGGACAGGCATCTCCCAAAATGGGGCGGGGGAGGATAGGGGGGAAGGGGAAAAGGAAAGAGGAAAGGAGAAAAGGGGAAAGGGACGGGTTGGGAGGCGGCCTCCGGGCCTACTCCACCACCCCGTGTGCTTTTGTCACAAATGGAAAAGGTGAAAGCGAAGGAGGCTTCGGCCGCTCAATGCACGTCGCGTCGCTCTGCGGGACATGCCGCAGGAACTTCTGAACATAGACGGCTGATCGCCTCTTAGGTAGAGAGTTTGCCATAAGGCAAATCCAAGAGCCGCAGGACCGTGCCGGAAAATCAAGATTAGTATCAGGTTGACGTTCGAGGCCGTGGGAAGGTGGAAAAAAGAAGAGCGTGGAAGGGGACGAGAAGGACTTCTCTGCTTTCCCTGATGTCGTCCAGCCCATCCACTAGATTCTTTTCTGGAAACCGCGAATCTAGACTCCATCTCCGTACCGATCTCCGTCGGACAAGGCCGTCTTTTCTCTTTCTCTCAACTAGCCCGGCGGAGAGGAAGGTGAGACTCTTAGGCGACGGCATTTGATCTCGAACAGAAATGCATTCGGGAAGGCCTCCCGAGGCGGCTCACACCGAGGTATATCGCCAAGACATTATACCCCTACCGCCCGCCTTCCCCTCCAAAAGGGGAAAGAGCAGTTCGAGATGGACGGCACACGACATTATAGAAAACGAACAGGGCGCTCCCACGGACCGCTCGCTCGGAAAAGCAGAACCGTAGATCGACCACCCGGTTTTGGGCTTATCCGGGGAAAAAAAGGCACGGCTCGATCGATCTTCCCACCTTTTCCCACCTTTCCCATCCCTCACACTCTGATACCCGTGTTCGAAGGATTGAGCCACCCAAGAAGGGTGGCCCCGCGGCGTGCCAGGCAACGGCGGCTGCATGCATGAGCTCTTTTCCGTTCTGCCTGTGACGTTGTGGTATAAAGAGTGGAAGTGTGTCCTCTCTTCCCCCCCTCCCCCCCAGCCTTGGTTGCTATCCCATGTCCTCGCTGCCCAGGGGGGACGCCAACTCGGTGTACCCTCTGAGTTTTACTTGGTACCAATACCAATGCCACTATCAATACCAATTCCACTACCACTGTCATCACTGCCATGCATGTCGATACGCTACAAACCGCCGATATCGAATACTCCTCGCTGCAGCAGCCCCAACTTCCCGCCGGCTCTCCGTCTAGCCGAGCGAGAAAGCCTGCACCCGCCTCCTTCTCCCATCTTCTCCTTTGCCCCCGAAGAAAGGCAAGGGGGAGGGGCAGGGAGGGGCGCATGCACACCGCGATACCTTCCTTTAGGCCGTCCGTCTTCTCCCCCACCTACCCACATGTACGCATCCCAATGCATCTCTTCAAGTGTATGACTTCACAGCCCGCAGATTGGCCCCCCTTCGGTCACTTAAAGTACTCCGTAGTTGTGCCGAGGTCTATGAGTTGGGTTCAGGCAGAAAAAATAAGATTGCTCAAATCCTGTCGCTTCACTACAACCCGGTGTGTTTCAAGTACGACCACGGGGTCCGGATCGTGCCGCGACGTGTCCGCCCAAACTTAGTTTATTCCTGCCACAGTAGTCTTGTCATGATCTCGCCTTCCCACCCTCGGCGCTCTCGTCGCTCGCCTCTCGGCCCTCCCCTCTAATATCTCGCCAGCAACGAGAATTAAGCAGATCAAACCTGAGCAAACGGGGGACGAACGTTGCGGGGCCTTATCGAAGACGTCACAATGTCCCGGACGAGAGGAAAAACGTGCTACTTCTTCTGTAGCAACAGTTGCCTCTCCTGTCCGCTTCGGACCGGGAGTAGGGTGCAGGCACTTTGGGTAAAGAAGGAAATGGGTGTTCGATATGGAGATGCTCTCTGCTAAAAAAAGGAGGTTGTCAAACGCCATGTCGGTAATTACCGTTGGTGTTTACCTTCTGGGTGGTGGTCTTGACGCATGGGCCGGTTTGGATGAGCACTGGTTGGCCCTGTGTCCGGTCCGACCACAGCGGAAGCATGCTACGTCCCTGGACGGAGTGCCTCCCTGGCTGGATATGGAGGTCAAGTCTGACAACTTGAATTTCTCCTTGCGGCGAGGGCCTGCGTGTCGCTTTGCGTCCGGTACTTCAGGCTCTCGCTCGCCCGACACTTCGGATCTGCCTCGCTTCCGCGCACTGCCGCCGGCCGCCTGTCCCCGGCCTCGTGCGCCGCGGTGGCTGGGGTCGTCGCTGGTATCGGAATCGTCGTCATCGCTGAGATTTTTCTTCTGCCATGCCACTCTGCGTAAGCTAGCGCCGATACGGTTTGCACTTAAGTAGGAGCTAGGGTCTGTCAGGCCGTACTTTTGACTTATCCTTCATGTTGAAACGAAGGAAGCGCGCCTTTGGGGGCGCGACGGGGCCCGGAGCTTCTGTCGGGCTTGCGTCATCGTCATCGTCGGCAGCGTCCATGTCAATCTGAGCATAGCCAACGTGGATGACCTGGAGCGGCCGATGCGGCGGCGTTCCCAGATTCGGCGGGGCGTCTAGGACCCAGTGCGCGTCGCCCAGCTCCGCTGCCTGCCTCTCGATCGCCGCTTGACGCTTCCTCTCGTCTTCCGCTAGCGCGGCTGCGACGGCCCTGCTATTGATGAGAGGAGTCGAGGGCTCGCTGCGAAGGGATGCGGCGGAATCAAACCTGCGTCGCTTCGCAGAGGGTTCTGTATCGGACACCGGCGTAGTAGGGGCTGATGAGTCGGATGCTACTGCGCGCTGCATGAATTTCATCGACAGCAGGCGGGAGGAGACGCCTTTGGGCGTTCCCTGGGCAGCGCCCTTGGGCATGCCGTTCGGAGAGCCTGAAGCCATGCTGATGAAGTTGTAAATAAAAGAATACTAATGTATTGGAAAATCGCAATGCTCCCTGTTCTGAGTGGAAATGTCAATGATAATCATTGACATGCTGTCATAGGTATTAGCAATTCGGTGAAGTATAGCGAAGACAAAGCGCAAGTTGCTGTGCCTCTTTGCAGAGGTTGTTCTTTTTTTGCAAGCCAAGAGTCCAGCAAAACTGGCTGCCTATTGGACCCTGGTGATAGCCGCGCCGGTACAGAGTGCACCAATTGATTGGCAGCCAAGCAATGCCCCCAATAAAGCACAGACCAGCCAGCCGGCGTCGGGCTGGGGCCCATCTGACAGCTGGCAGTAAATGCGCCGGATGATTATGAGACTCCATTCTGGAAGAGCCGCTGGTCGCAGAACCGTTGCTAGCTTCAGCGCCAGCAGCTCCGGAGCGATCCTCCATTGGCCTTCCTTCCCTACAACAACGTCCACGATGATGTCCGCCTCGGCACTACGAGCCGGGGGTAAGGCCTCGCAGCACCTGCGCCTCTCTCGGCGGGCTTTCGCCAGCACGGCGCGCCGATTGGAGGCGGCGGCCGTCTCTACTGCCACTTCCAAGGCCAGCGCCCCTCAGACGACCGACTCGTCAGTACAGCCGACTGAGGTCACGCAGGCGCCCAACCGTGCCGGCATCTGGTCCCGGAACCAGCAGCCACGGACCAAGGCCATGACGGGGCCGCGGTTCGAGCAGACCGACTTCAGTCTCCAGGTACGCGGGGCAGCTTAGTAGAAAGACGGCACCATTCACCTGCTGACTATCCCTACTCTTCTTCCCTCTAGCCGCAACCCTACTCGGCGATGGAGCTCGTGCACAAGCAGCCGGTGACCTGGACGCACGACAAGGTCGTCGTCTGCGACGGCGCCCGCGGTGGCGGTCCTGGCGGGCACCCGAGGATCTTCATCAACACGGATAAGCCCGAGATCTGTGCCTGCAACTACTGCGGAACGCCCTACGTGAGTAGTCACTCTGCCCTTCTCCAGCGCCAGATTCCCTTCTGTAGTGGCCTCAGCTAACCCCCGTCGTGGCGAGCAGGCGAACGAGCATCACCGGAAACACCTCGAGTCGCTCCCCCAGACCTCCTACCCTCTGTCGTAGGGAACCTACGTGGAGGAGAGAAACGGTGGGGATTGTACATATATGAATACTCAAAAGAATAAAAAAGTTCATACAGCTACTATGAATGGCATATCATATCATATAACCTGCGTTGTCTCTTCCCTTCGCAGAATCGTCATCCACCGCTGCCTACCTCGTGAATATGAGTGCGAGCGGGGACAACCGAACCATGGTCCAAACCACGAATTATGAAGGAATACGACAAAGTCCAGCTTCGACATATGAAGGTAATATGCTCTGAATCCCAGCAGAGTTTGTCTCGGGGTTATCTAGTATCCTATCTATTTAGGTACAGGTATGTATCTCAAACTGAGAAGCCGGCACGTTGGTCCTCTCCTCTCCCTTAGCTAAATAGTCTTCTAGAACTCCCCCATTGGAGCGAAAGACAAAGGAAAGAGACGTCCCCCTCGATAGATGAAAGCCTGCCGGAGGCTGTTTGAACCCAGCTAAGTTTCAGTCTGAAAGACCAGTAATGTTAGCCATGATAGGGCCCCGCGCGAAGTACCGCATCGAGTTCGCGTCCTCCGTCAGCAGCGTCATGCTCAGGCTCGTTTCGGAGAACGTCTGCGCGTACAGATAGGGAGCGCCAAAGAGTCTGCCACAGGTGCGGTCAGTCCGAGTCTCGAGCTAATCGGGCCACGGGGGAGAGGGGGGGGCAAATGTACGAGCTGTCCTTATAGAAGTGGCTCATGAACAGCGTCAGGTTGCTCGGACCTGCAAAGCTGTCGACGCGCATCTCGAACATGACCGGCCCTCCCTGGTAGCAGAGGGAGAAGGCCACCGGGTCGAAGGTGTTTCGAGGCCCCTGCTCTACCGTCACGCCGTCCCACCGCCACGAGTACGAGCAGTCGCAGGACGTCACGTTGTTCTCCTTGACGGAGTTGGGGTCGAACCATTTGACTGCAGGTGCCAGGGCCGTCCGTCAGTGACATCTCTTCAGTAGGAACAGGGCAGCGCGTGGGGAACAACTTACACTTGATGACGCAGGCGAACAAGCCCGTGCCGTTCGTGCGGTTGCAGTCGAAGCAGGCATCTGTCAGCTCGTAGGGCATGAAGTCGAACTGAGCCAGTATCCGGTCCATATGCCGCCTGTTCGGCTTGTCCGTTGCCCCGGCCGGGAAGGAAGGCAGTGTCCTGGCCAGAGCGAGCCCGGCTAGAGCGAACAGGGCCAGGAAAGCGCGCATACTAGCAGTCGTTGGCGCGAGCGGGAGAGAAAACAGGGGGAGGAAGAGGAAGAAGAGGAGGAAGATGAGGAGAAGGAGGAGTATCCTTCCAGCTCGCGAATCTGCTCGTTTGACCTGGTAGCTCTGCACTTAGTTGTTAGAAAGTGTGAGAAGATGGGGTAGGCGTAGGCAATGTCACCAGCCAGCGGAAGGAGTCGACCTAGCAGACGTCAGGGAACCCCACAAGCTCGAGATGCAAGGAGCCGGCGTTTGGGCGGGATTCTGTTTGTGAGTCGATAGGTGCCGACTTACTTTCTTCTAGAAGGAGTGGCTTGACCGTTTATTATGTACCTACCTCACTGCCCCAGGCACCCAGGTCCCGACCCATCCTTTGGCATTGGAGGCATCCCATCCCGCTGGGCTGCGAGCTCGGAAAGCACTTACCTAGGTACCTACGCAGGCTGTACTAAGGGGGCAGGGGGACAGGGGCTACTACATCAATACTATGCGGCCAGCAGAAGAGAATGACGCAAATGGGACACAAGAAAATCGGGAGAAGCGGGTAAGAGCCTCGAGAAGAATTCCAGGAGGCTATCAATCTGGAAAGGAGACGTCACGCGGTACGGGAGCTGGGGGGAAGGGGGAAAGTGTTAAGTTCTCTCAGCGACCACAGAGTGCACTACATAAAGTAGGTAGTCCGTACTTATCTGCTTGACATGGGCGTGCGAACTCATACAAGGGGAGGGGGAGGCCGCCCGGAGCTTGGGGAGCAGGAGAGCTAGCTCGGGAGAAAATATGTATTAGAAGGCTGTACTGGGAACGCCAAGAAATCCGATCGGGGGTCATGATCAGGGATGATGGGAGGTGGGACGCAGGTACGCCGTCGCAGTAGCTGTGGTTCCCTACCCTAGCCTATCCTCCAGTTCATGCGCACATACGGTGTAGCAGGCACTATCTTATGTACGAAGTACGGGTAAATGATTCCATCCTAGTAGCTCCCTGTCCTCCCATCGCACCTCAGTCATCTCTCGTATAGGGGGCTGGGTGGGCGGACAAAGGAGGAAAGGCGCAGAATTAGAGATGAGAGAGATGGGATATGGAGAGAAAATGATGGGTAACCCCCGTTCTCACCCCCCTGCCGCCCGCACCGGGAGTTCCGTATGTATGAGGGCTGGCCACGACGCAATCGGGAAACCGGATGAGTGAGCGCAAGAAACAGGGCGGGGGCAGGAGAGCTGGTGCCACGTCGGGATCTCTCTCCTTTCTGCTTTAGGAACCTCAGCCCGCGGCTCCCCGCAGCGGCGAGGCGGCAGCCGTTGGGAGCAGGCGTGACTACATAGGGGGACACAGGGGGGAGAAGAAAAAGGAGAGGCTATTCTCCTGCTTTCCTATCCTGATCGGTATCATGGTAGGTCGGCAGGTCTTGCCTCTCTGCCGTGCCCTTTCCCGCGTGCGGCTGCCTGCATGGCGTTCTTGTGTGTAGCGTCTTCTTTTCGGCACGCATAGCACTTTGGGGGAAGATAAAGGGAGGCCGGGGGGGGGGAAGGTGGAGGAAGGTGGAAGGAGGTCATACACCGGTTCGTACACGAGGTGACGAGGTGACGGAGGTAAGGGATGAGCAGACCCTAGCCCTGTTTGCCCGAAAAGGGGTACGGTGTGTTCGGCCACATTTTTTCCCTGTGCGACAAAATGACAGGCATTGCTGCCATTGTATGATTATGCCACTGTTGTGTACGGGTATTCTACCGCCACCGTACGAGCATACCAGGAAATTTCAGAAAGCGCTGGGTCTATTTTTATCCTCTCCCCTCTCCTGTTGGGTTAAGGACGTAACTCGGGAGCTAGAGATTTCATACAGTACTTACCCAATCCTTGCAGCGTAGGTCTTTGACCCGCCTCGTTTTTCGTCCATCGACTGTACTACCGTACGCACGCATACCCGGCCGTTCGCGCGATAGGAGAAATACGAGAGGCACTTACGGGCACGGGATATCAAGCATCTGGGAGCCCGGTCGCCGTTCGTGCCCCGAGGAGGGAGGAACATCTCGACCGTTAAAAGCATTATCGAGGAGCAAACGGGGGGACAATCGCGGCCCGTTGGGGAAAAAAGAATAGGGGGCTGGGAGTGACTACGAAGGAGAAAGGGGGCTGAGGAGTTGATGTAGGTCAACCCATGTAGGTCACACCCATCACTACCATGTCCCTCCTGTCTTTTCTCTTCTCAGGACACAAAGGGGCCGGGACAGGGCCGGTAACAACGTGCTTGTCTGTTTAGGGGAAGATCCGGACCTAGATTCATACCCGAGACATTGTGCCACCCAAGCTGGGAGCCCATGATGCAACCCGCAGAGATGATGAAAGCTTCTACGCCTACATGAAAAGGGTTGATGGGGCTATCCCGATAGGGAGCAACCCTGAATGACAGAGATGCCGGAGGTGTTGGCGCGTTGGGCGTCTTGTGTGCTGGCTACATACCTGTCCCATACCTTGGATTTTGATATCCATATTGGCAAGGACAAAGAACATTGACAGTATTGCCTTAAGAAGGCAGAGAAGCAAGAGCGTCGGGACAACCCGCAGGGCAAGATGTCGCAGTGCCTCAGCATGGAATCATCTTAATTGCACATGGAGGACGATCAAGACAAGAAGAGCATATAGTAAAGTATGAATACCATATCACTCATATAAACCCATGCCTCATAAAATGCGCCCTCAGGTCAACTCCAAATAAGAGCCTGAACGCCATGGTGCTCGCTGACTTGCAGAGCGCATGGGTCAACGGTAAAGGAACCCTAGCAGCGACTTCCAGAAACACATCCGGAGCTTTGCCTCGCTTTCCTCTGTGGAAGGCTCCCCGGAACAACCCCCACAAACCTATCAGGTGTGTATACGCCCATCCTTCTACATCTTCCGATCATAAATTTATTTTCTATGCTCCTTTTCTATTATGCCACGAAACAACGCAGAAATGGGCCTGACATTTTTCGGCCTGATCGGTGGCTTCCCGCTCCAGTATTCTACCTCCTCCTGCTCCCTACTTCTCTACCTTCCCGCCTCTCCCAACGTAGCAGCCCTCCTACCTCCTTGCTTAAGGAATAGCACTTCGATAGCCTCCTCATTTCAACCCTGCCGAGAGGCGAGACGAACCATGACGAGACCCCCTAAAGCTGGCTGCCCAGCTCGGCGTGTTCGCGATGATCTTGGCTCCGACGCGTATCTATCTTGTCTACTTTACCTACCGGGGATTCCTGAGTAGTTTGCCGCATAGGCGCTCGATCCGTGCTGAACCAGCGCTGAACAGTTCGCACGTATCGCAGAATACAGCCACGGGCCCGCCTTCGTTCAGGCGTATCTCGCCCCTTCTACTCCTGTCTCGTCTACACGACCCTCGCTCTCGGGGCCCTCGCCCATTAAATCACTCTCGAATAGGACCTTAGTGGCCGAAAAGTTAATGGCGAGCTATCGAGAACTTCCCATTCGAAAAAAGCGCTGCTGTTGTTGCACATACTTATGAGGGTGCCTCCTTAGCAGGCCACGTAACGAAGATTCACCGGGTTCCTATTCCGATTTTTTTACCAACGCTGCCTACGTACTTGATACACGCGGTCCTTCCCAGTGCCCGGGACGGTCCGGTCACCACTGCTCCGTCAATCAGTCGGCACCTATAAACCTAGGTCCCTTCCTTCGTCTCTCCCTCTTCCCTTTCCTTCCCGAAGCCTCCTTCGCCTCGCCTCACCTCAACCCCGCTTCGAGAGAAGCGAGGGGCGGAAAGGGAAGAGACCAACTGGCAGGCGGCAGGCATCAGGTGGCGGGGTTGGTAAGCCCGCGTCCCAGCTCCAGGGGCCCCTGGATGCGGCTCTTGACCACCTGGACGTTGACGTTCTCGTAGTCGTAGCCCCAGGAGGAACTGTCCCCCCGGGGCTCAAACGACATGGAGACGAGGTCGGAGTGGAGATCGACGCCGGGCCGCGTGTTCGAGCGGTACTGGTCGATCTCCGGCTTCTGTATCTGGTGGTACCACACGACGGCGTCGATGCCGGCCGAGGGCGGCTTGGCCAGCTGGTCGAAGACCTCGACACAGCGCATGTTGGCCTCGTACACGTCCGTGTACGAGCCTTCGAGCACGTGGACGAAGTTGGTCGCCTGGCTAAGGGCCGCTGTGGAGCTGGCGACGCTGCCGGCGTCGCTGTCGGCGACTTCGGCGCCGAGCTCGCCCTCGCCGTCCTCGATAGCGATGACACCGCCATCGCCCGCGCTGTCGCCGTTATTGTTGGCGTTGATGTCACCACCGCAACCGCTACTGCCGTTGCTGCTACTGCTGGTGCTGTCGCCGCCGCTGCTGCTGTCGACAGACATGGCACGTTCGCGGGCGCGTTCGTGGGCGAGGGCCCCGTGGCCCTGCGTTCCGAGCACGCCGCGACGCGCCGCCTGCGCCCGCTCTTTGGCCTCGGCCCGGCTCGCCTCGAGGGCCTGCTTCGCCTGACGTGCTTCCCTCTTCTTCTGCCGCAGCGCGCGCCTCTCCTCGTCCTGCCGCGACTTCTTGGCCGCCCGGAGGCGGGCGCGCCGGGCCTCGGCCTCGGGGTCGGTGCTGGGGCGCAGCTTTTTGACGGAAAAGACGTCGTAGCGCGGCGCCGTGTACACGCCTAAAAACTCGTCGGTCACGTCGCGGCCCCAGAGCATGGTGCGGTTGAGCTTGCCCAGCTGCTGCATCTCCTTGTCGACGTACACGAACACGGTCTCGCCGGTGTGGAAGCGGGCGGTTCCCTAAACCATCCCTTCGCGCTCGCCAGTACCGTAGTCGACCTGCACGCAAGCCACGTCCCCACCCCGGGGCAGCAACCCCTCTGCGTGCTTGTTCGCCTTCGTCCGGTCCAGGAAGGCCTCGATGCGGATGACGTGCGAGTGCCAGTCTTCGATGCTCGCCAGCCGGTTCGTGCGGAAGACCGTGAACAGCACGACGGGCTGGTGCGGGTCCGAGATGCGGTCGACGATGTTCGACTGCAACCTCGGAGCGACTGCTGCTGAAGATGCTGATGCGGATGCGGATGCTGCCATCGCCGTCGCCGTCGTCGTCCGGATGCGGCGGCTGTCGCTCTTGACCGTCTGCACGCGGCTCTGATGCGAGATGGGAGTGCTGCCTGCTGCTCTGGACATCGACGCCTTCGCCTTACCGAGCGAGGAGTTGCCGCCATTTTTGTTGCGCCCACCGCCGTCTCGACCGTTATCGTCGCCGCTGGTGTCGTCGGCGTCCGACTCGACACTGCTGACCTCGCGCTCCCGCTCCTGCTCGAGCTCGCGCTCCAGCTCGATCTCCAGCTCCCGTTCGAGCTCGCGGCTTCTGGTGTCGAGCTCCTCCTGGAGCCTCTTCTCCTCGTCCTGCCTCGCCTTCTGCTCTGCAGCTCTCTTAGCCTTGTAGTCGCGATCGCGCTTCCACGCGTCGTACCGCTGCAGGGCGAGGCGGTCGCACTCCTCCTCCGTCAGGTCCTTGCGCTCCTTTCTGGTCTGCTCCAGGATGCGCTGCTTCTTCCGCGTCTCCGTTCTCTGTAGGGACCTCTGCTGGATCCGCGCCTGCCGCTCCTGCGATACCGTGCGCGAGTTGCTGGTCCCCTTGCGGATCTCGGCGGCTGGCGGCAGCTCGTGGACGAATTGGGTCCTGCGCGGCTTTTCCACCTTCGACTTGAAGTGCCTGAACAGCCCACCGTCTTGGTCGTGGTTGATCAGCTGCAGAGACGGAAGATGCGACGGCGGCGGCTGGGGAGGAAGCCGGTATGGGCCAGCGCCCCTATTGGGGCCAGCGGAGACTTCGTGCCCTGAGGCGCTCCCGGCGTGGGTCACAGCAGGAGCAGGATCTCCAGCGGCGCTGGTGCCTACCGGGTCCGCGGAGATGTTCGTGTGATTCTTAGCGGCACTGCTGGGGCCTTCGGTGATATCCATGGGGTCCTCCGCGGAAGCCGCGCCCGCCAGGTCATCAGAGACATCCATAGGATCCACCGTGTAGACGTCCTCGGAGCCGCCCATCAGGACGTCCTTCTGAATATTCTCTAAAGCATTCTCTCGCATATTTCCTTGGGCATTTCCCCGGACGTCCTCTCGAATATGTCCTCCCTGCTGGGCATCGACATGTCGATGCTGCTCCCAAGCCATGGACGATGGTTTAGGGGCCAAAGCCGAGCTTACCGGCTTCGAAGCAAATGGATTAGCAGAGTGCCGAGTATAGGGCTGGGTAGACTTCTTAGTAGATTTCCGAGTAGACTGCTTAGTAGACTTCCGAGTAGACTGCTTAGTAGACTGCCGAGTAGATTGCTGAGCCGATCTCTGTCGGGAGGGCCTAGCTTGCGACAGCAACGCCGGGAAGGCGGGCGACGCCGACGGATTGGGAGACCCAAACTGGAGCTGCTGGTCGGAGTGCCCAGCGCTTCGGTTCTGTCCAGCCTGCGGCGCACGGGAAGGGCCATTGTGCGACCGAGGCTGCCGGAAGTTGGGCGCGGCCCGGGCGACTCCTAGCAGTTCCACCAGACTCGAGCCACGCGGGGGAGGGTTGTAAACGCGTCGCGGTAGCGGCTGGGTAGCGGCAGCAGTGACGGCGGGCACCGGAGGAACCGCAGGAACTGCATGAATGGCAGGGGTCACAGCAGAAACAGCCGGGACAGCAGGAATGGCGAGCTGTGACGCAGTAGGCTGTGGCGCAGAAGACTGTAGCGCCGAAGGCCGCGGATCGGCAGTAGCGCTAATACCTAGCCGCGGACGGTGGACAGACTTAGCGGCCAGGAGCGCATCGGAGTCAACTGCCCGGAGCGAAGGGGCGTTACTATAAGCAGGCAGTGGCCGCGGCGTCAACGCCGGTGCCGCCAGCGGAGGCGGCGCGATAGGGCTCGGCGCAGGTGCAGCTCTCCAGGGCCAGTATCTCACCCGGGCAGATCTGGTATCGGGCGCGCCTGGGAGCTGCGAAGGGCCGGGCCGGTCTTTCCGCAGCGCGGACGAAGGCGTCGGAGCCGGCCGTGGTCCAGAAGCAAAGGGTGGAGCCAGGCCAGAGGAAGCCCCATGCGCAGCGCGAGGGAGGCTGGGGGCGACAGCTGGGAGAGGAGTTGTGGCCGTTGCCTGCTGCTGCTGTTTCTGCTTTCCCCGATACATATTCGAGATAATACTCATAGCCTCGGCACTGATCCACGGGGGGCCCCCGGTAGGCGCTGGATCGTCGTCATCGTCGTTTTGGGTAAGGTCGATGACAATGGGCGACGCCTGCGATGCAGCCATGGCGGGTGGTCGCGGTGACTGAGCGACGCGGCTGCCGGCGTCCTTGCGTTCCTCGGTATTGCTGGTACGCTCCTCGGTATTGCTGGCACGCTCCTTGGAGTTGCTGGTACGCTCGGCATTGCTGGTACGCTCCTCGGTATTGCTAGTATTGCGCTGGGCCGCCGCCGCTAGTGCTGCCTCCCCCCCCCACCCCCAACTGAAACGCTTCGCCCACTCGTCAGTGTCTTCGGCACCGTTATCCTTGTTGTTAGTAGTAGTGGTGTCATTGACGTTATTGCCTGAGAAGATACAAGTAGCAGAAGTTAGTAATGGATCGCACTCGTAGGAACGGCCCTGCTGTTCTTGGGTAGTGGCTGACTTGCCTGTCACCGCCTCAGGGTCTGGGTCTTGCGTGGTCCTCATTGGCTCAGGTACATTCTGCTGCTGGCCACCAAGGGCCTGGGATTCCAAGCTTGGTTGCTGAGGTGCCTGATCAGACATTTCAAAAGAAACAATGCCTGCGTCTTGCTGACTTGAGTACTGGATACCCTTGGGGGTGGGTTGAGGAGAGGTGTGTGAGCAGAGGTGTGTGGAGAAGAAGAAGGAGGCTGTTGACTTATTGTTGGGTCAGAAATGTAGGCTTTATACCTCCTGCCGTTCACTCAGTTTCTTGTAACACTTCTATTTCTCAGCTGAGAAAGAAGGGACTGGGAAAAAGCCAACTAGCTAGCAGGCCACAGACGCGCGTGCTAATAGTAATGGCTGCCCTGGCACGCAATGGCTATCTATGCTTGCTGCGGTCAAGTAGTGCTAAGAAGACAGCCTGAGAGAAGAGTGTGTGCTTGAGTGGGAAGTGAAAGATGGAAAGGATAATTGCCTGTGCCGTCTAGGTTAGGAGATTCCCAAGATGGAGTGTTCTGCTGATGTTGTTGGCAGAAGGCAAGCAGAGGTGGAATGGAAAATCCAAAGCGAAGTGGTGGGAGATGAAAAGTGCGCGGCGCTGGATGCATGTGTTGTAGGTGCCCACGTCGTAGGGAGGCCAATTCTTGTGCAGTAGTAAAGGCTACCTTGCTTTTCCTATCGGGGCAGCTTTTTGGGGAGGATAAATAATGGGATGATGTTGGGGGAATTAAGTAGGTCCTTGAGAGGTGGATGGGAGAGACTTAAGAGAAGAGCTAGGAAGAGAGCCAATAGAGGGGACACTTCTACCCTCCCTATAACGAGGGAAAAAAAGCAAAAGTACGAATGTGCGAATGTTCCAAGTTCAGACGGAAGCCTAGAACAGGCTGGAGGCTATGCGTCTTTTTGGGGGGATTATTCTGGGTAGTGGCCAACTGGGACTGAAGCCTGAGAGATATATTAGAAGTAATCTGAAAGAAGTGTGATAATCGAGCCGTCAGTCAGCCTTTGGATACCCGTCTGCTGAGGGATCCCAGAATAGGAGGCTAGGAAGTTGCTGAAAGTGGCATCAGTGATTTTCTCAGCAATCTGCAGCCTAAGGCTTCAAACAGGTATTGAGGGAAATAGCTGGTAGGAAGACAATAGTTGTCCCACCATTGGGTAACACGCTCTCTCATCAAAGCCTATTGAGAACTTAATGTTACAGGATCATTGAGGCTATCATGCAAATAGGGGGGACCCTCGCCGGATCCATCTCGGTCTGGAAATTGGGTTGCGAAGCCATTCGCTCAGCCTCGCAGCATCCCACCGATTCCCCCAGTCCCGTACGGGTATGCAGGAAGTAGTGCCTTGCACTCACGATGGGCAAAATACGGCGCAGAAACAGCCCGACGGCGGTGGCTGGATTCTGTCTGAGGATCATTGATTTATCTGCTAGTCTCCACACTGCTCGCATCGGGCCTGGGTGTAGCCTCGTAATCTCACAGGCAAGATAGCCTCGCCTCTTTCTCCCTTCATTTTGCACGCATAGCGAAGGACGAGCGGGGAAGCCGTGAGGGCTCAAGGGGCGCGGTCCTCTACTGTCTACAATCCACCCTCTGCGGAAGTTTAGCGACGTCTCTCGTACTCTCTAGTTGTCTGGATAAGAGGGGGATTCGGTAGAACTGCTTTCTGAGGCCTACAGGTTGAAGCAGGAAAAAAAAGAGCTGATTTAAGGTCGTTGTGGTTCCTAGGGGTTGGAGTTTCTGAGGAAGAAAGGTGTGTCCGCAAGGTGAGGTTGAGATTAGGGTGGTCAGTGGGGAAGCTGAAGTCCCAAGTAGAGCACTAACACATTTTACTGGAAACTCTACTTTAATATGCTAGCCACTATGCAGGGTTCCGTACCGCAACATAGATCCACAAATGGTTGGATCCTTTTAGCGCGCCACACAGCGCAATGTTCTAGTCTGGTTCGCCGTCACTCGACCCCTACTTTCCCATCTTGGCGTTTGATCCCCCACCGTTTCACTGGCCTCGACCTGGCCAGCCACAATCAGCGACGAGGCTGGCTGGCTCCTAGAAATTGTCTTGCGCCTTGGCATTGTCGCGTGTGAGATTCTTCTCCAACAGGCCTGCCCTGCAATTGACAGTGCCGGCTGCAACGCTCCGCAATGCTGTACCGACCAGCAAATGGCTGGAACGAGGCCAAGCAGAACGGCTCCCCAATCGGGGGCCACGCCAAGTCTCTTTTTCTTCTATTCCTGGTCGATCGCCAACTCTTTCACACTGGCGAAGGAAATCTGATCTGCGGTGCTGCTCTGCTGCTCTGATGGTGGAGATACGCCGAGAAAAATAGGCGCCTGGCTACGGGAGGCGTCCGTTATAGCAACGTCGCCTGTGTCCTTGGCTCAAACAGATTACGTTCCCTTTCAGGCCCTACGATGTCTTCAAGAGGGCGTCTTTTGCCAGCTGTCTCTAACCCTGTCTTCACTCCCTAGGGCTTGGCTTGCCAATCGTCTCGAAACGTTACGCCGGAAGTGCCGCCGTGGAAGCAGCCAAGAATGCTCTTGGGCGCCACTCGGCGGTACAAGCCTAGGGAGTCCAAGACAGAATGCATCCCGTCGTCGTCCCTGACCTGTGCGCTCCGAAATCTGTGTTCTGTTCCCTGCCACTGAGGCAATTTTCTCCCTACTGTGCTACCAGCCCCTCTAACGTTGTTTGAGTTTGCCCGTTCCCCCTTTGACATGGGAAAGCTTCAAGGGTAGAGCTTTGGCGTTCGAAACAGATCGGCAGCCGGGCCGGCGTCTTCTCGTTGTGCACAAATTTTCTCCTCTCTGATATGTCGATCCAGGGATAATTTCGACTGAATGGGCCCTCCCGCCTTCATCCAGACAGGACTCGGTGCCGCCAGGGGTTATCCACCTTTCTCGGCTTATCACAGCTTCGTATACTGTGCGTTTAGTGGTTCGGAGGAGCCAGTCTCTTCCGGCTTGCGCGAAAGACGATGCTTGCACGGATGCAGCATAAGTACGGCCGAGGCGCCGCTCAACCGTCTTGTTCTCTCAAGCAAGCAACTCATCCTCGGGCCTCCCCTTCGTTCCCTTCTCCACCGTCTTCTTTTCTCACTTTCATACAGCTGGCCTGTTTCTTTTGCCAACTATGTCTCGCAACTACGAGGGGACGGCGACCGCCTTCGCCGAAAACCGGAGGGGGAAAGCGGCGGAGCGACGTCGCGTGGAAACTCGGCTTAGCGATCTAGAGTCTGGCACTCTATACGGGCGGCGACGGCCTTCCGGCTCGTCTACCGAGGTGTCCCAGACTAACATTGGGGAAAACTCGTATTTGGACGAATATAAGACGTAAGTCGATCTGTGCTGGGGCTCGACGTCTGCAGTTCGTGACTGACTGTCGCTAAAGTCTCGTCCGGTACATCGACTCGTACCGGGACCCTCGTGCGGAAGCCGAGGCGGCCGAGGAACTTCAGGGGCGGGCGGAGACGACGAAGCCCTGGTGGGCCTTCTGGAGATCGGGCAAGCGAGGCAATGCCCGGGCCAACTTCTCCGACTTCGAGACCCCGGCCGACTGGCTGAATACGGACATCTACGGCGGCCTCAGCTCGGCCGAGGTCGAGACGAGGCGGAAGTATGCAGGCTGGAACGAGCTGACCACTGAGAAGGAGAACATGTTCCTCAAGTTTCTCGGCTTCTTCCGGGGGCCCATTCTCTACGGTATGCAGCCATGGGCCGGTGGGATCCGCCACGCTGCGATGCAGCTGACTGACATCTTTTAACGTCTGCATGTAGTGATGGAAGCGGCAGCGGCACTCGCCTTTGGTCTACGCGACTGGGTTGACGCCGGCGTGATCATCGCTATTCTCCTCCTGAATGCTGTTGTCGGCTGGTACCAGGAGAAACAGATAAGTTACTCCCTTTTTGGCTTAAGTATGCTATGTGCCAAGGCGAAGCTGACCTTTCTATTGTGCACGCAGCCGACGTTGTTGCATCTCTCAAGGGCGACATCGCGATGAAAGCACGGGTTGTCCGAGACAGGAGGGAGCAGGATATCAGAGCGCGAGACCTTGTCCCGGGCGACATTGTGAGCGTTCCCTCTCCCCGTTTCCTTTACCACTATCCGTCTCGTTGTAACTTCAAGTGCTTACGTGTATCTTATCAGATCGTTGTCGAGGAAGGCCACGTGGTCCCTGCCGATGCTCGGCTCATCTGCGACTACTCGAATGCCCAGGGCTTCCAGGAGTACCAGGCCGAGCTGGCGGCGCAGGACGTGACCAGCCCGAGGCGCGAGAAGTTCGACGAGGACGGCGAAGACGGCGCGCCCCACAGCGGCCACGCTATCGTTGCCATCGACCAGAGCGCCATCACGGGCGAGTCTCTGGCGGTGGACAAGTACATGACGGACACGATCTACTACACGACGGGCTGCAAGCGCGGGAAGGCCTACGCCGTGGTCACTCACGGGGCCCAGGCAAGTTTCGTCGGCAAGACCGCCTCGCTCGTACAGGGGGCCCAGGACCAGGGCCACTTCAAGGCTATCATGAACTCGATCGGGACGTCGCTTTTGGTGCTCGTGGTGCTCTTCATCCTGGCTGCGTGGATCGGTGGCTTCTACCGCCACCTGCAGATCGCGTCGCCCGACAACAGCTCCAACAACCTCCTCCGCTACGCGCTGATCCTGCTGATCATCGGCGTGCCGGTGGGGCTGCCCGTGGTGACGACGACGACGCTGGCCGTGGGGGCGGCGTACCTCGCTAAGGAGAAGGCTATCGTGCAGAAGCTGACGGCGATCGAGTCCCTCGCCGGCGTGGACATCCTCTGCTCGGACAAGACGGGCACCCTGACGGCCAACCAGCTCTCGGTGCGCGAACCGTTCGTGATGGACGGCGTGGACATCAACTGGATGATGGCGGTGGCGGCATTGGCCTCCAGCCACAACGTCAAGGCGCTAGACCCGATCGACAAAATCACCATCTTGACGCTGAAGCGGTACCCGCGGGCCAGGGAGCTGATCAGCGAGGGCTGGAAGACGGAGAAGTTCACCCCCTTCGACCCGGTCTCCAAGCGGATCACGGCGGTGTGTACGCACGGCGGGGTGCGCTACACGTGCGCCAAGGGGGCGCCCAAGGCGATCCTGGCGCTGGCCAGCTGCAGCGAGGCGGAGGCGGCGCTGTTCAAGGAGAAGGCGACCGAGTTTGCCCGGCGCGGCTTCCGGTCACTGGCGGTGGCGGTGCGCGAGGGCGACGACGAGGCGCCGTGGCAGCTGCTGGGGATGCTCTCGCTGTTCGACCCGCCGCGGTCGGACACGGCACAGACGATCGCTGAGGCGCAGGCGCTGGGGCTGTCGGTCAAGATGCTGACGGGTGACGCCATCGCCATCGCCAAGGAGACGTGCCGCATGCTAGCGCTGGGTACCAAAGTGTACAACTCGGACAAGCTGCTGCACAGCGACATGGCCGGCAGCGCCATCCACGACCTCTGCGAGCGCGCCGACGGCTTCGCCGAGGTCTTCCCCGAGCACAAGTACCGTGTGGTCGAGATGCTGCAGCAGCGCGGCCACCTAACCGCCATGACCGGCGACGGCGTCAACGACGCGCCCTCGCTGAAGAAGTCCGACTGCGGCATCGCCGTCGAGGGCGCCACCGAGGCGGCCCAGGCGGCTGCCGATATCGTCTTCCTCGCGCCCGGCCTGCGGACTATCGTCTCGGCCATCAAGATCTCCCGGCAGATCTTCCAGCGCATGAAGGCGTACATCCAGTACCGCATCGCGCTCTGCCTGCACTTGTAAGTCACCAGCCTTGCACGTGCCTCTCAATTCCCACTAACGACGTCGCCAGGGAGCTCTATCTGGTGTCCAGCATGATCGGCATCAACGAGACGCTGCGCGTGGACCTCATCGTCTTCCTCGCCCTCTTCGCCGACCTAGCAACCATCGCCGTGGCGTACGACAGGGCGCACTACGAGCGGCGGCCGGTGGAGTGGCAGCTGCCCAAGATCTGGATCATCAGCATCGTGCTGGGCGTGCTGCTGGCGGCGGGCACCTGGATCCTGCGCGGCACCCTCTGGCTGTCCAGCGGCGGCGTGATCCAGAACTTCGGCAGCATCCAGGGCATCCTGTTCCTGCAGATCTCGCTGACGGAGAACTGGCTCATCTTCGTGACGCGCGGCTTCGACACCCTGCCCTCGTGGCAGCTCGTCGCCGCCATCTTCGGCGTGGACGTGCTGGCCACGCTGTTTGCCCTCTTCGGTTGGTTCGCCGGCGGGCTGGGCGAGCCCTCGATCCCGGCGTCGCCGGCCACGAACCTCAGCGTCAACGGGCAGACGGACATAGTCACCGTAGTCATCATCTGGTGTTGTATGTGGTCTGGTCTCACTCCTAGCCTCCTATCGCAGATGCCCGAGCCTAATACTGACATCTGCCTACTCCTACCTCAGACTCGATCGCCGTCACCATCGTCATCGCCATCGTCTACTACATCATGACCGGGTGGAAGCGCCTCGACGACCTCGGCCGCAAGAAGCGGTCCGCGTCGGACACCATGATCGAGAACATCCTGACGCACCTCAGCAAGGTGGCCGTGGAGCACGAGAGGGACGACAAGGGGGCCAACCGTTACTACCTGGCTACCAAGACCGCCGTGGAAGAAGACGAGTAGCCTGAGGAGGCGTAGCTCTGGAAGTACGAAGGGGAGTTATCGACGGAGAGGACGAGGAGCGACCCTTGTGACACATGTACGATAGTCGATTGGTTGGCGGCAGAATGGAAATCGCACCGGTCAAAGGACTGGAATTGTTAGCTATGATGTTTTGTATCCTGCTGTACCTTTATCATGGCTCACTCAGGGCTCTCTTATGCTGCCTGCCGCTCTATTACATCTATTTTCTGTCAAGACTAAATTATTGTCCCGTGTGCTTGATACATGGAAACCCGAGTCCCTGTAGGCAGAGCGACTCACCTAGGTACTGTGTGGTAGAGTTGCTGGGGCCTTCTTGTCCTCTACTAGATTAGGAAATTCGCTGGCCATCAGCCGTGGTACAATAGGTGACTCGACTACATACCTGTACCTGTACTGTACTCGATTCGACGTCGCACGTGCTGCGTTGCTTCTGCTGCCATTGTTGTTGTTGCACGTCCTAGTCCCTTCACCATGGGCAACCCGACGGCATCGTATTTCCACGCGGGTTCCTGCAGGCGAGCGCTTGCGCTGAGGCACTAAGTACCTAGTCTCAGCTGCCATCAGTCAAAAAGCTGCGACGGAAATATCACCTATGCGGTGGGACGCTGAACCTGCAGGTCGGCTAGAGGCCGTGCCTGCCTGAGCTGGAAACAGGCATGTCCCTGCATGTAGAGTTGTTGATTGCATCAGGCCTTCAGACGATCCAGGCAGCCTGAGGCGATTACGCCCGAGGGAGCGAAGGAGCTGATTGATTTTCTGGGTAGCCCACTGTTATATATAGGTACTAACAGATGCTTCGAACGGCGACGGAAGCGATGCGGTTGTGTGCGTGCGCATGTGGTCTCATAGGCGCTGAGCTCCGTTCTCGGGGAGGCAAGCGCTAAAGTATGGACGACGGAGCAGCCCGCCCGGAGGTGCTTGGCCTAAATCCAATGGGACGCCGGAGAGCCTGTTGCGTAGAGATAGGGTCCCATGCGCTAGAGACGAGGCCGGGGGTGTGTGACCTCGTTGGCCGATGCAGGTTTCAAGAGCAAAACAGGGCTCGAGGGTTGAGGGTTGGGTGGGCAATGCAGCGACGGATTACCTTGATTCCTGATTGCCAGCCACACCAACCGGCCGCACCTCCCCCCTCCGGGCTCGTGCGCCGGCCGGTTGCCCAGGGCAACTGCGGCGGTGGGCTGCATTAACATCGCGACATTTTGCAGTCGAGGTAGAATTGAAATCAGAGGGAGGCGAGTGGCTTCCTAAGGGCAGCTGCTGGTAGAGGAAGCTTTGGACACCCCAAAAGCGGAGAGTCGGGGCCCAAGCGGCCACTGGAGCCGGTGCAGGGCAGATTCTGCTTCGCTGTCGCGATAGTGCGGTACGGCCCCTCTCTGTGAGGGTCTCTGCGGCGGGCAGGCGTTGGCGGGCAGCAATTGGCCGCAGCACCCCCCGGCTTTGTTTACCTATCTGGACCGATAACTTAAGACTCGGCCACTCCTTCCCACCTCCCTCCTCCACCCACCATCCACCCACCACGGCTATACATCCTCACTGCTGGCACGGCATAATAGCAGGCAAGTCAGTTCAGTCAAAGTCAGTCGGTCAAGTCGGTCAATATATCGTCTGGCGGTATAGCTGGCTCGTCTGTCCGGCACACGACCGAGGGGACGGCATCTTTTTTATCTTCTTCATTTTCGGTCTTCCTCTTCTCCGGTCTTGTACCGCCGTGCGCCGCCACTTTTTAGCAGCAGCGATAACAGCATCATTGGAGGCTCCGCTGGGATTATCTCCATATCTCGACGACCCGGGAGCACTTCTTCGACAGCAGCTCGCTACGCCAGCTCGCTACATCAGCTCGCTACACCGTCATTCTACTCCGCCTACCCACCTGCATTCCATTTCATTCGCCCTGACCGGCGCAAAGCCGACCGCAGTCTCTTCTTTTTTGATTTTCCGTCCCGTCTCGCTTCTCGCCATCTCCTTCTCTCAGTCTCCTTCTCTCCATCTATCTCTATCCAGTCTGGGGCGCGCAGCCCGCGGCCCATTTTCCTGCCTTCTACGTACGCCTGATACCTAGGGCGCTAGTGACCGCGCTGGTAGCTCTCCGATCATGGCTTCTTCGGAGCCGGTAAGCTCGACTGATGCGCCTCCCCTCCACCCGTTGCGCTCAGCGAGTCGCCGCAGCGTCAATACCAATACTGACTTTCGGTCTGTCTGCTCCGCCAGGTGCACCCGCTCCGCATATCCAAAAACACGGCGCCTTCGCCGATGAAGACGGCGGCCGCGCTGCCCCGTCCGCTCTCCGAGATCTCCCCCGCAGAGAAGAGGCGGAACTCGCCCAGCTGGAACCAGGCCAACAAGGTGAGTCAATTGAAGATAGCAGCAGCCGATGGCTCCCTCGCCCACCGGCGCATTTGGCGCATCTGCCGTATACACCCGTGGCCTCGGGAAGGCGCTAGCTGACATGGTCGTGTAGAAGATGGGCCTGAACACGGATTCGTCGCCGTTCCAGTCGTCGCCTCTGGACGGCAACAACTCTGCGTCCTCGCCGCGGCTCTTCTGGCAGAACCGGGGCTTCAACGCGGAGAACACGTCGCCCACGCGCCGCTCGTCCATCGAGCGCCTGCAGAAAGCGTCACGCGTCAAGAACAGCAATATCCTGGCGCTAGAGCACAAGCAGGAGTACGACCCCGCGAGGCTGCCCCAGGTGGAGCGACCCCTGGCCAAGGTCCAGAACAACGCGTACGCGGGCACGGGCACGGGCGCCAACGGCCTGCGCGGGCATCAGAGGAGCGAGAGCAAGACCAGCATCCCGCCATATAGCCCGACGAAGAAGCCCATCTCCGAGCTGGCGCCGTCCCTCAACCCCCCACGGACGCCCAGTAAGGACCAGGCCTCGCCCACCAAGTCGTCCCTCTCGCCGAGCCGTTTCAAGAGCAGCTATGACAGCGAGCACGGCGGCGTCCCCGGCGACGTCGCCGTAGAACAGCACGAGCTGCCCAGCGGTCGGGTGCTCCACCGCCATGCCAAGAGCGTCACCTTCGACGCCGCGCCGCCGCAGGTGAACGAGTACGAGATGGCGACGCCTGATCTGTCGTCCGTCGGCACCAACTCCCGGGAAGGCAGCTACGAGTCCGACGAGGACGACGATGACTATGACGACAACTACCACACCGGCGAGGTTGGCCATCAGGACGACAGCTTCGACGCCTCGCTGGAGGACACGGACAAGACGCCGGTCGTGGGGCCTGATGACTGGAGGCATGACGGCATGGATGCGCGCCGTGGAAGCCGCCATCCCCATCACGGCCGTCGCGATAGCGAGGACGTGTTCGAAGGCAGCCCGCTTCCCGATGCTGCCCCCTCGTCAGCGCAGTCGCCTGTCCAGCGCGGCCGTCTGGGTTCGTCCAACTCCAGCGACCACCGGCCACTGCCGCCTCTTCCCGGCATGCAGCTGCCGCGCAACCACTCATCGTCGCCCGCCGGCCACTCCGCCGCCGCCGAGCGCATGCTCGGCGCGCAGCAGAGCGCGCAGCAGAGGAGTCTGCCGTCGCCTCCACCGGCAAGCGTGACCAAGGGAGAAGTCCAAAATATCGGCACGGGTAAGATGACGCTCGAAGAGAGGCTAAAGCTCATGATGCTCTCGGACGACGGGAAAACCGCGGCCGAGCAGCAGAGAGAGCGCCGCATGAGGCGGGCCGGTGCCCGGGATCGGTACAGCCACACTCCCGATTCGGAGCCTCCTCAGACTCCCGTCAAGAACTTGGAGGTGGACGAGGTGGACGATACCATCGGCGACCTGGGCGACTTCCAGCTGCCCGACCGCATCTCTCGAGAGTCGATTCTTCGCCGCGTGAACGGTAACGACGGCGGCTTGGACCGCGAGTCGGATTACACTTTCTCGTCGCCCGCAGGCGGCTCCAGCCCGGAGCGCCTGCTCCCGCTAGACCCGGATATACCCATTCCTAGCACCGAGGATTCGATGTATGATGATGAAGACGATGAAGAAAGCAGCATAATCCGACACGACATTGACAAGGAGGTCGACGTCTACTCCATTCCCAGCCTGTATGGAGACGACGACGAGGGTGACGATGGTCTCAGTGATGATGAGGCAGACCGTGACGACGACGCCGAGAGCCATTACTCTGACTACGACGACGAGGACGGTCCGGAGCTGCCGAAGCCGCAGCGCGCCGACAGCGAGATTGAGATCGCTTCTGCCTCCACGCCGCGTGCCGGTAGTCCCGCGCAAGAGGACGTGCCGGCTTCGTCGGACACCGTCCACGGATCTGAGCACGGGTCGGCCCACGAGTCTGATCGCGAGTCTGAGCGCGAGTCTGAGCATGAATTCGATCGCGAGTCGGAGCATGAGTCTGAGCACGAGCCCGCGCGTGGGACTGAGCGAGAGGTCGTCACCACTGAGGAGGCTTCGTTGGGCCTTCGGGTCGCCGCCGACTCTGGTGCGATTGACACTCAACAGACCCAGGAGACCCAGACCCAGCAGTCGCCTGCTCCCGCTGTGCCTCCAAAAGACACCCATTCCGACGTGCCCAAGATGGCGGATGCTCATGCCTACTTGCAGCGACCCTTCACTCCGGAGAAGCAGATGCTGTCGAAGCCGGAGTACGACGGCACCGGCTGGGGCGAAGACGAGTTCGATGACGAGCCAGACACGCCGGAGTCGGTGATCCACCACCCGGTATCGGACGAAGATTCGCCGCAAAACTCACCTACCGTCCCCGAGCGGATCGCCACCATCAAGGCGTCGGGTTCCAAGCTGAAGACGCGTCCATCGGCCACGCCTTCCGACCTGGTCGCTATGCGGGAAGCGCGGCGGCAAGTTAGTCGCGAAATGCCGGACGTGCCCCCCATTCCGGAGAAGCATCGCAACCGGATATCTCGCGATATGGATGCCGAGCAGGACATCGCATGCAACGGCGACGACTTTCTGGAGCGTCACCCCAGCTTTAAGAAGCGCAGCTTGACCCTGGATCTCGACCTGGGCCTCAGCCTCGACAAGGATTTCGACCGAGTCATCGAGGCTCAAAAGGTGGCTTTCCAACACTTCACTACGTCTTCTCTTTCTTCTCACCAGCTGCCCAAGTACCATGCAGCTATTGCCACCCCCATGCCGCTTAGACAAGCGTCTAAGGATAAAGAACCCTCGCCGGCCAAGCAGATGGCGAGGGAGGGCAAGAGGGAGGACAAGGACACACTGGGCATCAGCAGCAGTACTAACGTTACGTCCCGCAAACAGCGAGGCTATCTGATGAGACAGAACACGAAGCTCGTGGCCGCGAGCGACAAGGACGCCGACGATCCCCGGGGCACCCGGTCGGCCGGGAACTCGCCCATCAAAAAGGACCGCCCGCAGTCCTGGACGGTGGAGCCCTGGAACCCGCAGACGCGCCGGAAGAGCGTGAAGAAGCGGACCGCGATGGCCGGGCCCGCACCGCCACTGCCCGGCTTTGAGAGCAACGCCGCCGCGGCGTCGGTACCGGAGGAGGAGTTTGCCGCGGAGGCGCCAGTCGAGGACGGCGGCGAGCGAGGCCGTCTGTTCGTCAAGGTTATGGGCGTGAAGGATCTCGACCTGCCTATCCCGAGGAGTAAGACCGCTTGCCAATCCCCACACGATATAGGGGTGACTACCTACTAACAAAAACAATGTATAGACGAGCGAACTTGGTTCAGTCTGACGCTGGACAACGGCGTGCACTGCGTCACGACGGCCTGGCTGGAGCTAGCCCGGAACGCGCCCATCGGCCAGGAGTTCGAGTTGGTGGTGCCCAACGATCTAGAGTTCCAGCTGACCCTGAACGTCAAGCTGGAGAAGCCAGCACCAGTCCAAGCCAAGAAGGTGATCCAGTCTCCTAGTAAGATCAGCAGGCCCAAGACGTCCACCTTCAGCCGCGTGTTTGCGTCGCCCAAGAAGCGCAAGGAGATGGAGCAGCGTCAGAAGGAGGAAGAGGAGCGCCTCGCTCGCGAGCAACGCGAGGCCCAGGCGCGACAGATGAAGAACACGCAGCCCACGGCCTGGGACCTGCTCAGCCCGCTGGCGGCGGAAGACGGCAGCTTCGCCCGTGCGTACGTATGCCTCAAGGAGCACGAGACGCGCTGCTTTGGCCGTCCGTACCTCGCGGAGGTCGCCTGCTTCAACGAGTGGGCGACGGAGGAGGCCGGCTTTGCGTCCAGCGTAAAGAGCAAGCGCGGTACCAGCTCGACCGTCGTCCGCCGCGCGCCCTACAAGGTCGGCAAGCTGGAGCTGCAGCTCCTCTTCGTGCCGCGGCCGAGAGGCGCCACCGACGACGACATGCCCAAGAGCATGAATTCGTGCATCCGCGAGATGAGATCGGCCGAGGAACGCCTCTCGCGCAACTGGGAGGGCCATCTCAGCCAGCAAGGTGGCGACTGCCCGGTACGTATTTCTATATCCTAATTAACGTATATGCGCGAGAGATTAACACCAGCGTCTTTGGTAGTACTGGCGCCGCCGCTACTTCAAGCTCGTGGGTACCAAGCTCACGGCATACCACGAGGCGACGCGGCAGCCGCGCGCAACCATTAATCTGGGCAATGCGAAGCGGCTCATCGACGACCGCCGCACGCTGACTGAGAAGGAGACGACGGGCAAGAATGGCAAGCGGCGCCGGTCGGCCTTTGCCGAAGAGGAGGAGGGCTACATGTTCGTGGAAGAGGGCTTCCGCATCCGGTTCAACAACGGCGAGGTCATCGACTTCTACGCCGACACCGCCCAGGACAAGGAGGGCTGGATGAAGGCGCTCGGCGACGTCATCGGCCGCGGAGAGAACCCTGTCGACGAGGATGACGACCTGAACGACCTGGCTGGCGCCGGCGCCGGCGGAGCTCGCATGCGGGGCAAGTGGTGCGAGCTCGTCCTTAAGCGGGAGGACACACTGCGCCGCCGCGCCGAGGGCCGCCGCGTTCACTCGCGCACTAAGAGCATGTACGTGTGATCTGCGGTCGTCGTCGGTGGTCGGAGCGCTAGGAGTCTTAGAGAAAAAAATGACGATGAGATGCGATAAGATGCGATGCTCAGGCACGAAGAACGAGTCATTGTATTTTTCTTTGTTACTTGCTTATGAGGGATGCATCGATGGTTGGACGCGAAACAGGACGGACTACGGAGTACACGCGAGCCTCTAGTCGAGGTACGTAATGAAGGCGAGGAAGGGGTCGTCGTACTTGAAAGTTACGGTCAACATGGATCAAGATGAGCAATGCTGCGGCGTCGCCGATGATGAACGAGTATGTTCTGGAGCGAGTGCTGGGGGCCGGCAAGGGGGACAGGAAGGAATTTTGTCATCGTACCCCTTTCCTTTCCCAATTTTTTTGCCTCAACCCCCTTCGCTCTGTCTTCCTCTCTAGTTCTTATTCTCCTTTCTTACTCTTTCTATCTTTACACCGCATCGTGCATTTAGGTCGTGATCACTTCCAGTCGAGACTTCCAGCCCTTGCTTTCTGCGTGGTAGTTCCCTGCAGACGCTCTGGGCGATCGGGGTTACGCGGTTTTTGTGGAAGCAGACGAGGTACAAGCCCTGCTTTCTGAGCTGGCGTGGGCGGGCGGGTGGATAGGTATCTAGGTATGGATGGATGGATGGACACGGATGGCGGAACGGACCGGGGTGTACGAATGTGGGTGGCTCGCGGAGGAGTGTACCGGGGTTGTTGGCTTGCGCTCGTGTGGGTGCGTATCCGGTGTCTGTGTCTTGTCCGCCTGGCGTGGAAAGAAGCAAGAAAGGGGGAAGAGACAAGAATAGTGAAGCAAAGAGATGACAGGTGGTGGTAACGGTGGGTGGTACGACGAGCTACTAAGTTCCCTTCTAGCAACCCCCATTACTCAGTGTCACACATTTTTTTTTCGTTACCTGGCATTTTCCATGCTTCCTTTTTCTTTTTCTGTGTTTTCCTTGGATCGGATTGTTCACCTCTCTAGCCAGGCTGTTTTGTTTCTTTTCGGCTGCTGCGAACGATTATGTTCAGGTGTATGTCTTTATAGCACAGTTACTTATTCTGAAACGGGGCGTAGGTATCCATCGTGCTCCCCTAGTCCCGATGGTCAGTTGCCGGTGTTTTGTGAAGGTTCTAAGGTGCTATGGGTGAGTAACGGAAAGTGCCACTCTTGATTGTATAGGTAGAGTGGACCATATACGGCGATGTATATACGACGGCGTACATTCCCATCTTACTCTTCTGTTCCGGCTTCCTCCGCCTCCTGCGCACGATTCCAGGCGACGCAGTCGGCAAATCGCACGCCGGAACCGCCGAAGCAGTCGAGCGCGCTGCCGATGGTGAGGTCGACACGACCGCCGCTGAGGGCCCTGACGGCGTCGAGGTCGGCCAGCGACCGGCCGCCACCGGCATAGGTGACGGGGAGGGAGCACCAGCGGGCCAGCTGGCGGACCAGGGCGGCGTCGATGCCGGCCTGCAGGCCCTCGTTGTCGGCGGCGTGGATGAGGAACTCGGAGCAGTACGGCTCCAGTCTCTTGATGGACTCTGGGCACTGTTAGTGTCTCTTTTCGTTTCCTGGGGATGAAGCAAGAGAGAGGGAAAGAGAGCGAGACGTGCCCTCGTTCAGCTCCATATCCGTAATGGTCTGCCACTTGTTCATGGCCACGAACCACGTGTTCTCGCCCTCGCCTTCTTCTCGTCCTCCGCCTTCCCGTCGCCTCCGCCGGCAGCTGAGGTCGACGACCAGCTTGGACTTGTCGCCCCCGAGCGCGGCCAGCACGGCGTCCAACCGGGCCTGGCTGAAGCGCGCGTCGGGGAAGAGGAAGGACGTGATGATGACCTACTTTTGGCGGTGGTCCCTGGTTAGCCGCCGACCTTCGCCGACCTAGGATGGGAGAAGAGGGGGATGGGAAAGAGAAAAAAAAAAACCTTATCCGCCCCCGCGTCGATCCACGCCGCCGCGTTCCTGTCCGTAATGCCGCCGCCCACCTGCAGCGCGCCGGGCCACGCGCGCAGCGCCTCCCGCGCGGCGTCGTCGTTGCCCGGCCCCAGCATGATGACGTGCGCGCCGGCCAGGCGGTGGTCGCGGTACAGCGCGGCGAAGTGCGCCGCCGGCTGCGCGGACACGAAGTTGGTCTGCAGCGGCGCCGTGGCGCTGTCGAGGGTGCCGCCCACGATCTGCTTTACCTGCCCCGCGTGCAGGTCGATGCACGGTCGGAAACGCGTCATTTCGGCGGGGAGACAGCAAGTCCCGAGCCTCGAGTGGTCTTGCTTCGAAGAGGGGATGGAACTTTTGAAAGTGAGTCAGCCCGGCTGTACGGATTATGATAGCAAGTAATGAGCAAGTGTCTTTCGACCTGGTAAATCGTGGACAAACCCCGCTGCAGACAAACTCCGCTGCAGACAAACTCGAGTTTATTCCTCGGCGGGGTATTATCACAGCTCTGGGTAAGCACGTAAGGTAAAGTAAATTAGGGATGATACTGGAGGCCCTTACATATAGTACTCGTTCGTCCAGTTATTCGAACTTATTTATGTACGAGTAGTCGGATCTCCCGTACCTGGTAGAAGATAAAGCGATCCATTTGCGGCGCTGTGCCGAGCAGCTCCTCTCTGTAAAAATACGGTATTATCTGCAACACCCGATTGGCGGGGCCGGGCTGTAACGGCAACCAGGAAAAATCATACCCAGTCCGCAGAGCCGCAACAACTTTTTTTTTGCCCTCCATCTACCCCAGACCGCAGATGGACGATCTGCCGATACGCCGGCTCGAACACCTCCGTGATGAAGAAGACCGTTCCCGTCCTAGGCAAGCGCAAAGAGAGGCACGCGGCCAGCGCGGGAGCGACGCCCGCAGCGCCGCCGATCGACGATGCCCTCGCCGAGGACGCCCAGGCCATCTTCCGTCGGCACTTTGAAGCGCAGTTTGAGCCGCTACAACCCGCCGCGGCAGCAGTTGCAGAGGCCGACGATGAAGGCGACGACTACGACAGCGGGGACGATGGCTCTGCCTCCGGGTCGGAGTGGGACGGTCTGTCCGACGACAGAGGCAACGACGAAAGCGACGACGACGTCCCCGCCGTGGAGGTCGTCGATCACAGCGCCACCACCACCAGTTCCCTACTGCAGCAGCCGTCCATGAGCAAAAAGGAACTGCGGATCTACATGGTCAGTCCCTTGGGGAAAGCATGCGCACAGGCAAAAAAATATATATATAAAAAGAAGGCAAGACCTAACGCTAGATAGTCGTCCCGGCCCCCCTCCTCACTCTTAACCGACGATACCCCTTCCTCGCGCAAACTTACACGACAAAAAGAAGGAGACGAAGCAGCAGCCGGCGACAACGAGGATGCGCCCTCCCTACTCGCCAACGACCTCGCGCTCCAGCGCCTCCTGTCCGAATCGCACCTCCTCTCCGCGTCCAACCCGGCTCTCGCGACCTCCTCTTCCTCTTTCACTGCCTCTTCTTCTTCCTCATTCTCTACATCCACACCCCCCTCCCTCGCCGCCACCGGCCGCGCCCGCCACCGCGCCACCGACCTCCGCGTCCAGGCCCTCACCAACAATACCAACGCAGGCAGCTTCAGCTTCAGGACCGCCTCCGCGGCGGGGAGCATCTACGCCCAGGCGCGCATGCCCATGGCGCACCGCAAGGGTATCCTCGCCGCCGCTGCTACCCGCGAGGCCAAACGCCGCCGCGAGGCGCGCGAGAACGGTGTCATCCTGGAGGCGGGCGCCTCGGCCAAAACGAAGAAGATGGCGGTGGTGGCGGCCAAGAAGAAGCGGAGGCGGGAACTCGTCGTGGACGCGCCGTCCGTGGGGAAGTTGCGCGGCGCCGAGCTGCGGTTGAGTGCGCGTGATGTGCGCGCGATCGAGGGTCCCAAGAAGACGGGCGCGGATCGGAAGAAGAGGCGCGGTCGGAGGTGATCATAGATCCAGAGTCTCCATCAGTCACAAATATGGGCGGTCGCTTCTCTTTTATATAGATATCTATCTGTTCCTGCGTAGGTACTTTACCTACGTGCCTTACTCGAGGCCCACTTTAAATATGGGGGCATGCGCGACATAAGATTAAATCTCTACGGGATCTACAAGGAGTCAAGCAAGTACTGCGGAGACAATCCATTCAGAGTCCGCCGTAGGCACTTGTACGGGTAGGCCGTCTTCAACTGAGAAAGAAACACCAGACGCTGTTCAGAGTAATTGAACATAACAAGATATTGTATGATCGGTAGGTAGTACGTGCTCTCAATGCTAGGTAGCTAAGCACAGGAAAAAGGCAGTTTTCCCTCCTCATGCTGAATACCTCTCCAACCTATCATCCAACCCCAACCAGGCCCTGGTAGCGTTCTATGCCCTCCACTATCATTCCATACATTCCAAGAAAAGAGACCAAGGGAAGAAATGAGCAGACACTCGCCCGCCATGAATAAAGGGACAAAAAATAGATGACGAAAAAAAAGGATACCTAAAAGAAGACCACAAAATGGGGGTAATAATAATAATATCTACAACGCAACAATGCCGCTGTCCTTCCAACTTCTACCCACCGGTAGGTGGTATGTATGGATGCCCACGTGAATCCTGATCTTCACCGCGCAGGGAGATGAAGAAAAAGGAAACCCGCCTCTCGCCATGTGCCCATCTATAATGACCTAAGGGGGGTTGATGCAACGTGTGGACCGAAGAGGGAGTGATGAGGTGAAGAGGAAGGGCCAAAGAAACTAGTCAAGATAAGCAAGAATAGGGCACCTGTGAAGTGGGACAAGGAGAAAGTTAGACAAAGAAAATGGCAAGTTCCATAACCCATATCACATCCCCGGAGTAACCCGGGTATTGGAACGTCCCTATGGTATAGTACAAACGGGCAAAGAAAAAAAAAGTTCAGACTCGTGGGCCTAGAGGCACTGCTCAACGCCGCGATATGCTCCCCATCTCAAGGTCGCCCCTCAGTACGACCAGGGGTCATACCATAGTAACGCCGTTGAGGGATTGAGGCTGGCTCATCGTCATCGGCATACTCAGCGTCTGCAAGCTGTTGAAGGCGGACTGAGATATGGAAGACCCCGGTGTGCCGTTGGCCATCGAATTCAGCGAGGCCGTGACGTAGCCGCTCTCCGACGCCGGAGATGCTTCCTCGACGGAGCCGAGCTGGTCCTCGCCGGAGTACTCATCGTCGTCTTCGCCCGAGAGGTTGAGGCTGCCATCACCGCCGTCGCTACGGTCGTGGGTTCGCTTGTGCCTGTAAGAACGCATCGTCAGTTTGCTGTTGAATGCCCGCTATGATAAAGATATGTTGTCTGGCTTGACGTGTGTGTAGTTGGTGTGGGACTGCTACTGTGTCGTAGATCTATACGGTTCGGCCCGTGTTCAGACGTTGGATGGCTTTTCCCCTCCCCCAAACCCCAGGAAATCGGACGACGGATCGGACGGATGTGTAGGCAAAGCAGACCCACGGACACCACCTGAGCCAGATAACAAGCACATAGGAAAGTACAAAAGAAATCACAAAGGAAAGAGAGCCAAGGAAAAGGCAAGGAGGCATACTGTGCTAGGTTGTCTGATCTGGAGAACGCCTTGTTGCAGTGAGGGCAGGTATAGGGTCTTTCTTGGGTATGTGTCCTCACGTGTCTGGTGGAAGTCTCAGTCAGATTATGCCGGCTGGCGGGCTTCGAGCACTCGAGACAAAAGAAATCTGTCATCTGCCATCTTACCGCTTGAGGTGCTCAAGGCGCTTGAAGAGACGGCCGCACGTAGGGATGGGGCATGTGTGCGACTTCTGCGGGTAAGGGCCGACTTCCATGACGGTCGCCGAGTGCGCACGCCGCACAACAGTGGGCGCGCCCTGCAACGCCCGCCTATGATCATCCAAGCCGCTGTGCCCATTCACCTCCCCGCCGGACAATTGGCTGAAGTCTTGTTGATGCTGTAGCGCCATCGGATTGAGGCCAGGGCTCCCCTCAACGGTGGAGAGGGGGGTGCCGTGACGGGACAATTCCATGAGCTCCTTATGTTGTTGGTTCGTTAGGGACATCGTCGAGTTGCTGTACGTCAATCCGGGAGGAGAGTTACCCAGGCCCTCGTCACCCTCCGCCACCGGGCCCACTGACAGAGACACAGACCGTCGCAGGTCGGAAGGTCGATGCGCGGTAGTGGTAGCAGTCGCGGCGGGGATGGCGGACATGCCGGGCGGGATGGAAGAGCGTCGTCTCCTCTGCTTGTATGTCGGCGAGCCTTCTATTACAGAGTAGACGTTGTTCGCGCCGTATGAGCCCCGAACAAATTGAGGGCCGGCCAAATTCGAAGGGGGCAGCTGGATGATCCCGTTAAGGGCGTTGACCCCGTTAAGATGGTCCGGGATGGCTGTGTATAGGCCAGTGTCCTCGTTGGCGATGTAAGCCGGCTCGTTCGGCATGCCGCCCGCCAGCTGGGGCGGGGTGAGAGGCTCGTACGAGATTCCCCGGTTGCCATACTCGTCAAATTGGGAAGACACGTAGGAGGGCGCCGGGGAATATTCCAGACCATAGGCAGGCATCGAGGCGTGACGCTGGTGGCTTGGGGGGGCAACCGGCACGCCGTTCTGGTTGTACGCCACGCGGCCAAAGTCCGGTTCCCTCTTAGCTACCGCCTGAGGCATCACCGGGGCCATGGCCATGGATGCAAACGTGACCGCGGCGTCCATCCCGTCCGCTAAAGGGGGCATCGACTGGGGGAGCATCTGAGGGGGGGGCATGGCGTCCATCGCCCGCATCACGGGCGATGGGGCCTGCGCCTGGGGGAACGGGAGCTGCTGGGCGTAGGACGACGAATTGGCTTGCTGGGCCTTCGTGAGCTGCTCGAAGAGGGATTGAGACGAGTCGTACTGGAAGGATAAGGCCGGCTCGTTGATGGCCGCCGTGGTCGCCTCTTGGTTGATCTTCTCCCTCTTGAGATCCCGCTCCAGAGCGTCGAGGAAGAGGCGGTCGTGCGGCACGCTATACCAATAGAAGACCTTCTGCTTCTTCTGCGTCCGGATGCAGTTGTTCTTGTACAAAAAATCCAAGAAGGCGCTTTTGGGCTCCTCCAGCGCGGCGTCGGTCCCCGCCTTGAGATTCCGCAGATCCGAAAAGATGCCCTCCTCGAACTTCTTCGAATTCCTCACAGGGCGCCCAAAGGCCTGGAACCGGAAAGAGAGGCATCGTACGATATCGGTGCCGGAGATGTGAAAGAGGTTGTTCCTAGCGAGCCCCATCACATTAGATGATGATCCCCCCGCAAAAAGCCCGATTGGCAGACGGATCCATACCATAGAACGCAGGAGACATATTCTCCTGTCGGTAGCAGGAACCTCCGTATGTACTGGTCCTGCTGCCAGTCCACGGGTGCCGAGATGAGGAAGTATTTCACTGCGCAGAATCTAGTTAGCGGACAGGGGGAAGACGGGTTTCCGCTCGCCCGCGTCTAGTCGCATCTACTCACAGTTGTCGACTTGCTGCAGAGCTACCTGAGCATCATGTGGCAAGGCCTGCTGAGCTTCAGTGCTCAGCATAAAAGTCTCGGGCTTTTGAGACTGCAGGCCCGACTGTGCGTACATCCTCAACGCCAAGCCACGAAGAGATGGACTTCTCGGGAGGGCCGCGTCTTTCGATCTGGGAGATGCGAAGAGCGCACCGAGAAGGCCGCGCAGCAAGAGGGGAAAGAACGAGAGGACAAAGAGAGGTTGATAGATTAGACAAGCGTCAAGTATGTCGAGATGCGAGGGTTGCGTTGCAACGGAGCGTGAGAAGATGCGAGGCGCTGCCCCTACTGTGCGTCGGTTGTGTGGGCGAGAGGGGGAGCTTGTATTGTTCCCTGAACGGTATCGAGGTCCAGCCCGGATAGGTAAAGCCTCTCCAACCCAATTGCCTCAAGCGAACGATGGGTGCCCACTAGCGCGAACCGTCAAGGCTGCCCGTAGCAGGAGCGAAAGGGGGGGAGGGGGGTGTGGTGTGGTGGGTGCGCGGTGTGTGTCCAGCTCGACGTCCTCGGCCGGATTGTCGATTAGCCCAGGAGCCCACTGCCGCTGGTGGCAACAGAGGGAAGGGGCAGATGCAGCTATGCGATGACCAAGGGCGGTACAGTCGGGCGGCCGGCTGCTCGCTTTCGTTCGGCGGTGATGTGCCGGTGCGCGAGAAACAATGGATCGAATTAATTAGGACGTTGCTCTCGAGCGAGAGAAACGAAAACGCCACGCGGTTGAGGGCAGGGCTGGGGCAAAAAAAGGCCGACAGGGACTCCCAAGAATGGAGAACTGTCAAACACGGCGCAAAGGAGCGATGGTCGACAGGGTCGCTCAATGATGGGCAAGACGTGCGACGCTGCGTGTCTGATGTTGTCGATGCGCACTGCCAAAAGCGGGTGATGTGCCTCTGGGGCAATGGTCAGCAAAAGGTGTCGGGAAGAGGGCGTCGACGCGACAAAGAAAGAAAACAGATGCTGCTAGAGCTCCTGTGCACGAGAGGGGGATGATGAACGTATGGAAGAAAAAAAGGACGAGGGGCTCTTGGTGAAAGTGTCCTCCTGCGACGGTGAGGGGGAGGGGAGGGAAAAAAAAAGAGAGAAGGAAGAGAAGTCCTGAGGAGCAAAAGGGGGAGAGAACCTCGGGGGGCACCTGGGGAGGGCAGCAGGAACGGGTTTAATGATTTTCGCATGGGCTGCTGGGGCGGGAGGGGGCCGTCCAGGCCGGCGCAGGGCGAATGGCTAAAAAGGCGAGGGCAGTCGTGCGCGACCGGGATGCGCTCGGGGCAGGGGGGGAAGGGTTGGACGCTCGGGGCCTTGGGGGGCAGCGGTACATCGGTACCAGACACCGGACCAGCACGCCCACCACCCATCGCCCATCGCACCACCCACCACACATGGCTGGCCAGGCGCACCGCAACGCAACGCTCAGAGCGCTGCTCCCAAAAGCAAAGCGCAGCTCCCACCCAAAAGGTAAAGGCACCGCACACAATCGCAGCAGAGATGTTGCACATGCAGCGCACATACCTTGTTAGGAAGTAGGTGAGCTGGTACGTTTTTTTTGTATGGTGCACCGAGCTGGTTGGCTTGGATGAGGTCGGATCGGCCTTGAAGCCGTTGGGCTCGACGTCGTCGGGCTCAACAGCTCATTACCACCGAGCAGAACTGCGACTTCGTAAGTGGATGTAGGTTTTGGTCGCAATTGCAGAGGAAGAGATAGGCCACCGAGTCATGCACTCTTCGACTACGCACTCTACCTTCATAAAGCGGGGGATAAGGCCGGCGAATCTACGAAGTCGGCTCTTCCGCGTTCACTCAGTATGGAGAATCTACCTATTGCTCAGTCGGCCGGAGATCCCTGATAGATACCTCTAGAAGCAATCATGCATTTCAACCAGATTTCGACGTGGTCGATATTGGGAACATTAAAAAGAGAAAGAGCAAAAAAAAAAAAAAAAAAAAACTGCGTCAGTGCATAAGGCAGACAGGAGGGTAGCTCCGTATGGTGCGAAAGGGAAAGAGCGAATCTGTCAGCATGAACAGGCCATCCGACTGTGGAAATAAATGCCGACGTATGGCGTACCTCTAGTGCTTATTTCACCGCTTAACGCCCTGAACGAAAGACATACATGACGGCGCGGTTTCCCCTGCCGAATGCCGCCGCCGGAAGCCTCTTTGAAGTATCCAAAAAAACAAAGAGAACGAGAGCCCTGTTACGATCTAGGAATGTTATCCCTCTCTTTATGAGGAACGCAGAGAGAGACAATCTGGATGGAGAAGAGAAGTGGGAAAGAAAAAGAAAACAAAGACACTCGTGTCTGGCCGAGCTGAGAGATTTGACTCAATCTCCACATCCTCGCTTGTTCTCTGTGTGCCCCAGAACTCCTCTGTCAAGGCACGGAGTACATCGTTGCATTCCGCACCTGTAAGCTACCACCGCCCCTCCCATAATCTCCGTCCCCCTGACCGCCGCAGGGCAAGAGAAATGAGGTACAGACACGGTCAACGCGCTTTGCACTTTGAATAACTCAACCTACCGTATGCAGAACGCTTCTTCAACCCTGAACACCACTCGGACGGCGCTAGATCAAAGGATTTGTACTGGGTCGCAAACGCAGGACACGAACGCAGCATCTTAGGTAGTACATTGCGACCTGGCCACGGTGAGGTCGGGTACCTACAAAAGTAGGGAGCGCGCCGTCAGCACACCTGGCCGCGCCGTACCTTTTTCTGTGCGAGCCGTGCTCCTTCCCCCCCCCCGCTATTTTCCGCCAGTCATAGCGTCGCTTCGCCGAGCAGAAAGCAGAAAGGCGTGGGAGATCAGAGGCCCACCCTTTTCCTCCCGCCGTGCGCCGTCCTGCGCCGTCCTGCGCCCCCTTCGGGCTGCAAGGTTATGCCAAGTCACAATCGACTGGGATAGAGGGCCCCTTGCGCGGGCGGCCAGAGCAAATCTGAAACGCGCCCGGCGCTATGCTTCAGAAAATAAGTTGTACAAGATGGCAAGGTGGCAAGGCACCCCTAGGTTTGGGCCATCTTCTTCGGCATTCGCCTCACGATGTCTACCACCCACAGTGCCGGACGGCGCAGAAAGGGCGCCGACATGGCGGACAAATCAGCGAGGCCGGATTCGAGCTCCTCCCCCCCCATCGCTGCACAGCGCGGCCGCTACCCCAGCCAGCCGTTAACTCTGGACGGCCGATCCTCCAACGAGGGGCAGCAAACCCGACGGCTACGTGGTGGTGGCGCTTGGGAGAGGGCGAGAGGTCACTCCGTTGCGCGTGTCCGTGCCTGTCGTGTGGTCCCAGTTCCCTGTGTCCAGGGCAAGGAGAATCCGGGATGGCTGTGCAAACTGCAGCGCAACCCATCGTGCACCGGCGGGCGCGATGAGATTGGATGTGCGCCGTGGGTAGCTGCACCAATGGCCGGTCTCGGTCATACAAGAAAGAACACAAGCCTGCGGGGCTGAGAGTCGTCATCCGCCAGTCGACTTCCTCGGCCTTTTAGCATCCTTTCCCGGCAGGATTTTTAGAAGAAATCTGAGGTGGACAAGAGCCCCGGGACTTATGCAGGTCTCGTTGGCTGCCGCTCCTTCGTGCCTCCCTGCGATCATGGCTGTTCACCACTCTTTCCTCTATCCGCCCCCACGTCGAACCATTGTGCTGCACGAGTAATGCTTCGTAGGCATGCGCATGCCCGCTCCCGTCTTGTGACGCGCGGTCTTCGATGCCCCCGTCTCTCCCCTCAGTGCGCACCTGCACAGAGGCGCCTCCCGCAGCCCGGTTGCGAAAGTAGAGCTCTCCACAGGTCTTCCAGCCACACGCGCATTCTGTGCGCCTGTCGGCGTCGGTTGGTGACAACGCCAATGCCCTGGAGGTTGTATGATCCAACCAGCATACCAGCATAGGATATATTCCTGCCAGAACATGCACTGAGCGCTCATGTACTACTGCCTCAGCAGCACTGATCTGCCACGAGGACTAGGCTGACGCCTGGGGAACGGATCAGGAATTAGCAAAATTCTCGATAGCCGAGCTGGCCACGAAAATGGGCTACGCTACCCACCTATTCTATGAAAGCGAGGTCGTCACGGCGGATACCGTTCTACTCGGCGAAGCGCCCAAAGGTAAGTAGGTAGCACGTAGAGAGGTTCCGACGACAGCACGACAGGTCGACAGCGTTCGTGCCGACGAAAAAGAGGGCGGCGGGCAAGGCGGCGGGCGGGAGAGGCTGGAGACGGGCGGGCAACTCTGCAGCCACTAGAAGTGTCTATTTCTGTGTCGGCCGGTACGGAGGACTGGATGGGGACGAAAAGTCTGAGGGGACCAATCAGACGCGTGCGCAGCAGCGCAGGCCCCCAGCAAGTGCGTATCGCCTCTTGCTGAAGAGCAGGAGCTCTTCAGGGCGCCTATTGGCCGGGTCACAGAGCATCTCAGAAAAAGAAACGCCAGGGTACGATGTACCAAGTTTTCAGGCTAATTTTGGCGAGAAGTCGAGATCTATCCATGGGTGTGAAACGACGCAGTAAAGACCTGCTTGTACTTCGTACCCAGTTACGTGCTGGCGTCTCCATGCCCTGCCCGCGCGCACTCACCGGTTCCCACTACGATAAGTCGAGGCTGGGCTCGATTTCCGTTCTCGCAGCTCCGATGCCAGAAGCCCAAAGAGGACGGAATGATATAGCATGAAGGTATGCATACAGCGTCGACCCCACAAAGGCGATTCTGCATACCGTATCAACTCACGAAATGCAAACGAAGCAATCCATAGCGAGCGGCGCGCTCTCCTGGTGGTAGGAGCCTCCCCGCTCATACTCGTACATACAGTATCACGTTACCAGCCCACTACTAACTAGAAGAAGTTTAGTTCAACCATGCAATTCGTGAGATGCGGCGTCCCAGCTGCCCAGCTGCTCAGTCAACCGCTCGAAAGCGGGTGGCTTGAAAGCGTCGCTGCCCCCCCGCCATCGCTTCCAGCCTGCAATGCCCCTGAAATCTCATCGTACGGGCCGAGCGCATCCTTCCGCGCGAGCGTCCAAGGCCAGCGAACGACATAGCTAAGACATCCATGGATGTCCGGACGGACGGCAGTCCAGTCCTGCCCCCGGCATTTGGCAAGACTGCGTAGCAAGTAATCCATACAGAGGATCACGGGCACGAATAAGACGTAGACACGATCGCAGCAGGCGTCACGCCTCTCGGGGCTTTTTCACCACACATTATCACCCAGCGGCACGCGCTCACGCGCCCAATAGCTCTTGCACCGGGCCATCAGATCGTTATCGATTCAGAAGGATGGACGAGGGGCCGACGCTGCGGCCAGCCCTTCCTCCCGGCCTATAGCACACTTTCAAGACGAGTGCATAGCGATAAAGGGATGTTTCCACGATGAACTAATCGGTCGAGTGTTTGCGCAACACGGCCTGCGAGGCAAGATAGAGCCGACCCGACGAACGGCGGCGCTGAAGCGGGAAGAATAAAACGATGATCTCGCAGGTTCTTTTGCTTCTCCCTTCTTCCCCAAGTCTTCATGCCTTTGAAACATCCTCACCGCCCGCGGGGCACACTGGGCGGCCCCTGTCACAGCGCACATCGGCGAGAGAGAGACCAACGCCGCTTCTCCATGCCTGATTCATGATTCATGTGTCTGATTTCTGCATGAAGTGCGGGGTGTCCCTCTCCGCAGGGTTGCGAGGTGTGCGCCAATGCAACCGCACAGTCGGCCCAGCTCGTTCTCGAGGGTGCTGTAGGTAAGATCCCTCTGCGTGGTGATAATATGCGATGGGTAATGTGATGTGCATACGAGGAGGCAAACCGGGCACGCGAGCGAGAAGACGGGAGGGTGTGAAGTCGGCCAGAGAAGGGGGGCCTTTGCCCATAGTCCGGCCGAATGGGCTAGACGGACAAAATGTGAAGCAACTGAAACAAGCGCCTACCGCGTGCCAGGGTTCTTCGCCGACGGGCGGGATGCGCTACATCTACCTCAGTATTTACCTTTTTTTTTTTTTGGCTCTAAATGATGACCGCCTCCTCCCTTATTCAGGTACATGAAACACCAGCGGGTCGCTCGAGGAGTCGGCCGTCTTTCGTGCCTCTCACCACCCGCCCAATCAGAATCGCCCAGCCGTCTCCGTTCTCGTCCCCCATCGTCGCCGCCACGCCTCCACGGTCGCCGCCAGCAGCAGCCGACTGAACATTCGCCCTGGTCTCCGTTTGGGATAGATTGGGCATCCCCAGCCTCCCGCGTCCGCTCTTCCTGGTATCCCGGCCTCGATGGCCCACCGGCACGGCAGACAGCGAACCAGCGACGCATAAAAGGCGGGCCGGCTGCTAAAGGGCCAACCCACCTCGCTGCTATAAGCCGCCCTCTGTTCAGCGGCTACGCCGTCGTCACGCCGTGCCCATCCCGGAGGAAGGCCGATGGGATCTGTCTTCCACGTTTATCTCCGTTTACAGGTAGGTAACGTGAGCTTGCAGACTGACTCGCACTTTAGCATGGATTTTTTTTCGGCCCATGTCTTTGCTCGCCAACAAGCTTGGGTCGCGATCCTGCACCGAATTCTGCCTGCATTGACCGCTTTTTTCGCTTTTCCTTTTTTTCCTTTCTCCGATTATCCACCAGGTGGCGGTCTAGACGTTGCAAATGGATCACGCCGCCGCGGCTGTCCCGGCCGTCGGTGGAGAGGTACCATCTATCTCATCTCATCACGTAAGGTTACGTTTCGCATTGACACCCATGGATGCCATCCATGGGTGCCATGGACTACGCACCCTTTTCCTTTCCCCTCTTCCGCCGTAGGTAGCACTGAGCGCGGGCATTAGTCTGTACGGAGCACTGGTGGTGGCATCTTGACTGCCTGTACCACACGACCCCTGTAGGGACGGGTGGTACAGGTAGTCAAGAATGGGGGAGATGTCCTCCAATTGCCACGGCAGCTTAACCTCATCGACGCGCCCGCTGCGCTTGGACATGCCCCGGGGAAGCTTTGCGCAGGTCCACGGACCGGCTATTTGTGCCAATCGCGAACCCCGTAAGAGGCCGCAGCGGCCAAGTCTTCCCCTCTTCCTCTCCTCTTCGGCGCTCTGACCCGTTCGTTCCCACACCATTCCAGCGACGCCTTTCTCGAAGCAGATTTCTGAAACAGCCTGCTTGCCTTGGAGGTTTTTGCTGCTATTGCCCAAGCCAAATGGGAGAGAGCAGACTGGGGAGGATGTTCGTCCCAGACCCTAGAGTTCCCTGCTCTGGTAGATCCACCGCAATGTGCTACCGCCGGCCGGCCGGCCGGCAAGGGCAAACAATATGGACACTGCTCCGTACATCGCAGTGGCCGCAGTAACACACCCGCAAGGCGGCCGTGACGGAAAAGGCACGTCCCCCTTTTGGCGTAACTATGGGTAACCACACGCACCTCACCCCCCAACAGCCAACACGAAAGCAGGCAAATACGGCCAAGACAGGAAGCACAAGAGGGAGGAGGCCCTTGCGCTTCCCTTTTCCCAGCAACACTCAGTCCTCCTGCGCCACCTGCAAGGTACCCGCTGCACCCGCTGCACCCGCCTCCCCCTCCCTGCCTCCCTTGCTATCAAAGCGTTCAGGCTCCTCTCCCTCAAGGTGATAGTTATATCCTACCTCGAGAGACCAGAGGGGGATATGCCCATCTGCGTACGCATGTACTACGCATACGCGGATATCCTTAGACCAGCCGGCCGCTATTGGTGGGGAGGGACTGTGGGCACGTCGGGCGGAACCACCTCGGCGGACGCCTATGCGCGCAGGGGTTGATAGAGCCTCGTGCGTCCATAAATGGGTAGGTATCTGTAAGTGGCTGCATTCATCCAGCTGCTTCCCGCGCAGGGATCTCGGTGGGTTCCTCTTTGCCTTGGCCCCCCTGGCCCCGCCGCGCCGATGGAAGGTGGAGGGTAGAAGGGAAAAAGGGAAAAAAGGAAGAGGTTTCGTTCGCTCGTCCGTTCCCCATGGCTTCAAAGCGGCGAGAGATGGATCTAGAAGAGGATCGGCCTGTCCTGAAACCGCCGGGAGGGCTCCACCTAACCTCACTTGTACCGTCGGCTTGGCTGGCCGGCTTGTTGGACTTACTCGTGCAGGTGGAAGGGGGGGGGGGGGGGGGGGGGTGCGGTAACAAACCACGGCACACCCGCAAAAAACAAAAAAAAAAGGCCCCAGCCCCCCGCCGACACCATGAATT